>CANXYI010286533.1:0-10902 GCA_948208565.1 Hura crepitans | reverse complement strand
TTTATTTCTTTACTGATCATCTTTTTATAATATTATAAAGTGAAAAATAGATAGATAAAATTTTTATCAAACAGTTGATTTTTTACCTAGACAGTTATAGGTCATTTTTAGCCCTGCTAGGCAAAAATGAGTAAAATTTCCTATCACTTTTTGACTCTATTCTAAAGCCATAATTACAAGCATATTAAATATACTTTAGCCTATTATTTTGGCATAATTATATTCATTTTAAATAGTCATTTGAATTATAGTCCCAAAATCATATTTTATGGGACAGTTATAGGTCATTTTTCTCAATTGCAACGGCCATTTTAGAATCATTTTAAGTCATGTTTTAGTGCTAATTGCAACAATGATCACATAATTCCATAGGCCTCAAGCCAACCTCAAAGAAGGACATCTATTTGCTAGACAAGTGGCTTACATGCCAACTTATAAAAACAACACATTTTACGTTACTTTTAGGTACATTTCCATGCTTAAAATTAATCCATTTTCAAAGCCATTTTTCATTCCATTTTAAGTCAATTTTAAGTTCATTCTTCAATCTTTTTTCCATACATTAAAAATGTCCCATATGTTACTCATTTCATGCCACATTAAACATGCACATTAACCTAAATCATGCCATATACAAAGTGCCAAAAATGCCATGCCATTGCACACACAAATGCTAATTAAACCATACCTTATTTCTATGTCAATTACCTTGCCAAGGGCCCTAAGTTCCATTTTGCCTTTTACATGCTTTCTATCTCATTCAAACATATTTATGCACACTTAGACATTACACAAACATGCTTATACACAAATTATGCTTTTGCCATTCCAATTAAGCTAACATACCCTATACACATGCCTTGGCCACTTTACATATACCCATACCCAAGTTTTTGTTTACCAAGTTCTTTACCTACACCTTATATGCCATCAATGGCAAGTCAAAAACCTTTCCATAAGCCATGTACACATGCCATTCACCTAACACACCTATCTAAGGACCTCTTAGCCAATAAGAGCACATACACACAAACTCCTAATTCTCCCTATCTACACATACTTTCCAAGCATATTACATGCCATATACTTTAATTAACTTGCCATAACACCATTTCAAGCCATATACTCACACACAAAGCTCTCGACCAAGTAGAAGACTCAACCTTCCATATATTCTTTTCATCTAAAGATTATCCCAAAAATTCATTCCCCACACAATAAGCTTAATTATGTATATAGTTCATCAAATCACACACTTAAACCACCTATTCTACCAATTTCGTACAAGGTTCCCAAGTTTCATTCGTGGCAATTTAACCACACATGCTTTAAATGGATTAAATTCACTTGCCTCCTAATCCAAAGAGTTGAAATCTTCACTTCAAGCTTAAAAGAATCCCAAGCACACTTCAATTCTTCCTCTCCTCCATTCATGCACCTCTCCTTCAAAAGATCACCAAAAAATCACACACTCATCCAAATCAAATTATAATCACATAGGTGTTCTTAAAATCATCAAATCCTTTAAGAAATAAATTAAAAAGGGCTAAAATACTTACACATTAGAAGTTACCCTTTTAGTCCTTTTTATTGAACACCTTAAGTTATCTTGAATTTCCTTGAGTTCTAGCCACTCATATGGCCTCCAACACCTTCACAAATCAATTGCTAACATATTAAGATGATTTTTGATGGTAATGGACATAAGAAAAGGTTGTAAAAAGGGGATGAAAATGGTAAATTATGCTGAAAATGGTGTTGACTAGAGCAAGAGAAAAGAAGAAGAAGAAGAAGGATGGAGGGTGAGTGGAAATGGCCAAGTGGCCACCCATGTGTCACTTTAAGCCTTTTATAGTGGTTGAGGTGGCACGGGTAGGGCCTACACACCACCCGAACAACCCAAAAAAGCTCAATTTTTGTAAAAAAATTTTGGGGAATTTTTAAAAATTACTCAAACCTTAAAAAACCATTATGTTTATTTTAAAAATCCTTGATTGGTCCCATTTAAGGGCTTATAAAATTTCATGGCCAAATTCCATCAATAGTACAATTAACCAACTGCCTCAATTTATGTGCAAAACCCTACAATTTTAAAATTTGCAAATGACCTCGAAATTCAAAAATTCTTTCACCAATAGACTCAGAGGAATTTTTAACCTTTCTCAGCCCGACTCCATCTAAGCCTACAACCCACTAGGTTACAACCTAAAATAATTTATTGGTTCTGCTAAATCTTTAAATTAAGTTAATTTCATCATTTTATGACCTCTCAAAGTTTCATGACCAATACCCCTACCTTGAGCCTCGTGATGGTGACCCAGCACTTTAAGAACACTTTTGACCTTAGTGGTACTATTCACAAAGCCTCGATTTATAGGCGTTATAGTTACTTGATACCATTTACTTGTGTTTTCTATTAGATTAATACCATGTTCATATTTTTATATTAACCTTTCGCTCTGCATATTTTACATTATGTGATCATTCTTATCTTTATATCATTCGACATTTTAAACTTAATCCTTTTTATTGTTATTAACTTACACTTCTTCTCTTAGACATTTCATAGATGCCCTCAATTACTCTAATTCCATAGATCCTTTAAAATATATACCTTAGTTTATATAGACATCTTAATAACATTCTCTGTTGTATACATTTCCATATAACCAATTCCATCTATATGTATATACATATATCTTCTCTCTTTGCTCTAATCTATCCTTAACCACTATAGGTTTCATAACCTCTTTATTGATCCTTTCTCTATTATCCACATATGTTGGTGGATCTTATCAAATTTCCCATTCAATTAAGACAATATACATATGTAAGAAAATGCTATGATTATGCATGCATAATGATGATAATGATAATGATGATGTATTATGCTTATGCATTTTCATAAGAAAATATTCATGCAATATAATGCATAATCCTAGCCCTCATGTGTCATGAGTAAATAATATTGCCCTTAACATCAGGGAAAATGAATAGGTAAACTAAAAACCTCAATTCCTATGCCTTTAAATGCTACCATTCAGCATTGAGCCTATTGATACCTTAGTCTTTAATCCTCACTAGTGCATGTAGACTTATATTACCTAGGAGATTAAACATCTAGCACTCTTATAATCCTTATACATTCCTCACATGCCTAGGTATTCCTAATTGAATGTTTGTTACCACTAAATATTACACCCCTACCCATCTCATCATCGGGTTCGAATGAGGAATGACACATAACTAGTTTCTGAATATAGTAAAAATCCTTCTTATTAAAAACCTTTTTCTCTTTGCTTTTAACACGTTTTAAATTGAACTTACTTTGCTCACAAGTTAACAATATCTACTCTTATAGATTTTATCATTTGGGAAAACATTTACTCGATAATCTTCTAATAAAACCATTGTACTAGGACTCTATTCGCATAATAAATAGTAACCTATAAGAAATAAATAGTAACCTATAAGAGAAAAATAGTTTTATAAAACTTAACTACTCATCCACACTATATAAACTACAATCTATCTCAATAAACAAAATCTCCCATCCTCAACAAAGATCAACTCATAACACAAAGGGTTTACATCAAACCTATATCAATTTTTTACCAACTCATAACAAAAACCAATATTATTAATGCTTCTTGTGTATGAACCTTAAAGCAAGATCAATATATACATATAACGCACATCATGCTAATAGCTTTAGTTCATAATACGCATATTTTATGATAATTATAAAGTACAACAACTCAAATACCATTGAATGTGTAAACTCAAAACATAAATTCCTCTGATGTGCTTATGCTTGTTGTAACTTACAACCTCTATCTTCGCATCACCTACTTATAAAACATTGTATCGCAAGAAAGCACGATGTGCTAAGCTTTGTAGCTTAGTGGTGTATCCAATTCATAATATATTTTAAACATACATGCATATTTTGCACATAAACATAATGTGTTATCATATATCATTTAGCCAAAATAGATTAAAATAATAAAAATAAAGTAGCAATACATAAGAAAAGCAAACACATATCTCTAATTTGAATTATAAGTTATAACTTATATAACATAAATAAGGCATGGTCACATATACCTAGTATTATAACAAAAATAATGCATTATGATTTATGCCTTATATTATAATATGGTTACGGCATTATCACATTCTACATGTGTGTGTATCAAATTGGGTTCAGAACATTTTGTTTATTACAACTAATTTTTTATGATGTTATTTTCATCATTTTATGTTATCTTAGGAGTTATTCATTATCTTAATCAAATTATTTACTTAAGTTACCAATAATCAACAAACAAAAATTCCAAAACTAGATAATAAGAATCAGTTGCCAAAAAGGTCTGATAGTGACATAAAGTTCTAAAGGTGACCACAAAGGTCCAATAGGCGACCTGAAAGTCTGATAAAGTGAACAAATGGTCTATAGTGACCTGAACGACTAAAACCAAAGGATAGCCCAAAGGCAAATTGGTGGCCCCAAAGCCTAAAATAGGCACTAAAATGCCATAGTGGTTGCTAATCCCCTGAGTTAACCAACCAAACTATCTATACTAGGTTCTCAAACTCTTATAGGCTATCACCATGTGTAATTTAGTTTAAAATTTTTTAACATAGCTTAACAAATGAACAAATAGGGTAACTATAATCTTTTGAGTTATATGATTTGTATACATCTCGTTATTCATGTATCATAAATTATAAGTAAGTCATCACCATATTTATCACAGAGTCATATTCTATTATCATGAGCACTCATGTTTCCCTTTTTCTCAAAATTTCATTAAATATCCAATTTATACATCATTTCTCATTCAGCCTAAATAGACATATTAGGGCCATACATAATAAGTCCATACTTATCATATCATATAAAATCACTATATTGCTTAAGGAGAAGTGTAAACTATGATTTTCTTAGGCTCTCATGTTTGGATTGCCTAATGATGAAGAAAGGATAAAAGTTTTGATAAATAGGAATGTTAACATCTAATTTAAAGATCTTTTCATTAAAATTTTTTAAAATCATGGTTAACTTTTGAGCATAGAACTTTTACCCCAACTAAAAAGCTTATGGTGCAGCCTAAATTACTAGAGAAACAAGCATATTTGGTGAGTTGGGACCTCAGACCAATAGGTGTGGAGACTTTAGAAAAAGAAAAAAAATGCTTTAAAATTGAATAAATTACATTAAAATGAATTTTTACACATTTGACTGCCTAGGGAATAAAAGGACATCATTTTGCCCCATAAACAGTCATTTAATTCATTGCACAAATGGCCATTTCTTTTGCCAAATGGTTGTTTGCCTCTTTTTTGCAAATGGCCATTTTCTTGCATGAGTAGAACAATAATATTTCATTTAGAAGTGGAATCTAGGTAGGAATCCACTTCAAGCAAATAGCCATTTGTAAGAAAACGCTTGTTTGCCCTAATCCGCAAATGGTTGTTTGCCACCTAAGAAATTGTGTATAAATACCTTAACCCTTGTTAGTCCAAGAGGTCGACTTTTCTCAGTAAGAACATACCTAAAATGCAAAAAATGCTTTCTAAACACTATTTTTCTTATTTTAAAGGGGTTTTCCAAAATTATTTTCATTTTTTTCTCAAAATTAATTGAAGACCATTCCTGAAGGCAATTATAGACGGTGGGTCGACAAACTTTCTTTTTTCTTCTTTTATTTCTTCTTTTCTTTTTCATCCATCTGCCAGTTAGATGTGGTGCCTTTTATTTTATTTTATTTTTTTATTACCCGTTCACCAGTTAAATGTGGTAACCCTATTTTTTTAGGTACTCATCAACTAGTTAGATATGGTACCCTTATTTTATTTACTTATTATAAATATTCTATTCATCTTTATTTTTTATTTAATTCATTCTCTTTTTTATCTATTTACAAGTCAAATGTGATGATTTAATTGATATGCTATTTATTTTATATTTAACTATTATTTTATATCCTTTTATTATTTATTCTTTCTTTGATTCTGTCTTTTCCCTTTTATCAAACATTCGGTGAAGTTAGCCTTTATATTATTTTTCACCTTTTATTTTGTTGTTATTTTATTATTTTATTCCTATTTATTTACTTTGTCTATTTTTTATTTTTTTTCCAATTTTCTCCTTTTGTTTTTATTACTTTTGGTTAGATTGTATTTTAGGCAATTTCAATGTAAATTTAATTTTTTCGATTATAATGTATTTTAGGAAATTTCCTTGTAAAATTTACATTTTTAGTTAAAATGTATTTTAGTTAATTGCCATGTAATTTAATTTTAATTCTAAATATTTCCTTACATTTTCCATGAATATTGTAATAGGTAGAAAAAGATTTTTACATGTTATAAAAAATAACCAAATTGATTTCTATTCAATTAATTCTTGTTTTCCTAACAAAATAGGCTTTAATTGTTCTTTAATAAAAATCATGATGATAAAATTTATTTCGATAAATTGGCATTTGAGAACCAAAGTTCTCAATGAGAATAAATTATCTAATTTGATGTATGATATTCTTTAAATTCATATATTTCCTTTGTGTTCGTAAATATGTATATTTTATTATTGATTTAAGTGATTGAATGCTTTATTTTAATTTTGAAACCTATATAAGAAAAATGATAAAATTATAAATTTAATAAGAAATTCCATATTAACTTGAGGTATAAATAAGAGTAGGGTGGGCTAGTTTTTGACCTACAAGGTATTTACTAACTTTGATTGGGTGACGACACCTACCTTATGGTGCCCAACTCATTCTTTCTAAGCTAATCAAATAGGAATGACTTAAGATTTCTCTAATTTCCTTCTCATCTTTTAGGACTTAAGATGCGAGATTTTGGTTGATTGTTTGGCTGTTTCATTTTAACCAGCCTAGAAAATGAAGGAAAATAAATAATAAGGCATATATCCACTTATTATTATCACATCAATTTTGTTTCATGAACTTTAACACTCATTATTTTTAGCTCATAATCAAGTCACTTGAGACCTTAGCATTATATCATGCCTTCATGTCATCATGGATATATTAAATATCATTTAAAGCATATATTATCTCAATAAGGCATACATCATAAAAAGGTCCAAAGATCATGATTCACATAGGCCATTTGGCCACACTATAAGCACAATAAACATTATGGCAATTCATATCCATAAATTGAAATCCATGTCATTTTCTTATTCCATGTTTTATACATACTTCTTTTTATCCCTACCATTACATATACATAACCATATTACATCAACTTCTTTTCTCATGTTATTAATAACATTCATTACCCAAATATACTTATTCCAATCATACACAATATACACACACATACACATATATCATCATCATCATCTTCATCATCACTTATAAACATGATACAATATCTCATTACATTATTCCTCATACAAGTACCATTCATTATATCAACAATTGCATACATGGTTGTTTCTACACCTAAGGCATAAACTAACATTATTCAAAAAATCTTAACTCTATGAATTAAGTTTTAGCCTAAACAACCATTTACTCTAACATTAAATTTCAAAATTTATTTTAGACAAATGTCTCATTCCATACATTATTATTACATTATAAACAAAAATCAAAATCAATATAACTATCATTACATTAGCTAAGAATATCACATAATTTAAATCAATTACCATTCATTATCTATATATATACCAGTACAAGGGTTTTAGCCATCATGAGTCTCATGCACTAATCCTACTTTTATTCAATATTTTAGATTAGTTTAACATGCATTTACTCCAGTTCAACTACCAATAGCTACCCTACATGAAAAAACATTGCATATACGCATAAATATGACATAACACACATTTTAATTAAGTAAATCACACATAATTGCACATAGGTTATCATCTATACTTACCTATTCCATTTAGCCGATTTCACTAGTATATAAAAATAAATCCTTAAAAACAATTAATTCTTTCATAAGCATATCAAGCATGCAATATAACATTTACATGCTCCGTGCAACCAAAAGCAAAATTTAAATATGCATTTCCACTTCATCTAATTACTAAACACTTACACTTATCATTTTGTATGATTGTACACTTGGATATCAACCTAAATATAGATGATATAAACTTTAAATAATCAAACTTTCACAAGTTCATTCTAGCATAAGCCACACAATTTCATAAATGCCCTTCTATCTACTAGATTATCTAATATATGTACATCTTAACTTAATAGTGTTAGAAACATGCCTAAAGGACATAACTTAATACTTGCTAAACTAATCATCTCATTTACATATATGGCAATAATAGAAATATTGAACTTTATTTTAGCCATTACTCGATTGCTTTCGCAAACCAATATTCATCGCTAGCATTTAACATAGATAACTCAACTATAAGTATTCATACAACCTATTTTTCACATTTTATGCACTTTAAACATAAATTTTTTTATCCTTAAAATCATTTATACACACTAAAATTTAAGAAAAAGTATTGATACATTACGTAGCTGCCAAAAGCATCCTTTGAACAAATATCAAATACCCTTTAGCATAATTTTTCCTTCACTTCCACTTTGCCATTTTCTTTCTTTTACCCTCCTCTTCTGTCATCTTTATTCCATTTTTCATAACCACCCAAGTGTTTCTTCCATCATATAGATTTTAACCAAATAAATTTTCTCAACAAACATAGTAAAAATGGCATCGTTATCTCATATTCATTACCAACCAAACCATCGCCCCAATAGATATACACACTGAATAGTTAGTACACACATATGTATATCCATAGCAAAAGTTATAGTAGTAATTAAAAATACAGCCATGAAGTTTTCCCATTATGTCCCTAGCCAATATAACCATAACATCATTTTGAACATATAAGTTCACATGAATAATTCCAATAAGATTTTAAAAGGGCATCTATCAAGACTTACTCTAGCATGTCTCTAGCAGTAGCTTCTCCAACATTGCATGAACATCAAGGAGTTTTAACTCATTAAACTTGCAAAATGGACCAATTTGATCCTTACCATTGTTGTCAAAGTTTATTTCTAAATTGCACCAATAACGATGATTGTCCCTCTTTTTGCTCCATGATTTCTTTAGGACAGCTCCTTTAATGTAATGTTTAATTCTCTAAAATGCCATAAATAACCATAATGGTAATAAGTTAGCAAAAAATTTAGACAAAAAGAATTAGTTATTTTTCTATATGTTTTAATAGATTCTAAAAAACTAAAATAACACTAACTTTTAATTTAAACAAGTTGTATTTTTTATTTCAACACTAATCCTTCACCTTTTAAACTGTAATTTCATCCCTCTCTTGATCTTCTTGGTTACTCTCTCCTAAAATTGAGTGGAAAAATTAAAGAATAAAATCAAAGTTCAAATTAGAAATAGAACATCTCTTCCACCTCTACCTTGACCTTTCTTTCTTCTCTTTCTTTCTACTTTCATTTTTCTACTGCTTCTACCTTCTCACCATTTGCTACTAAAAAATATGAAAAATAATTTTAGTAGCTATTGTTATTAATGTTGTAACATAACAGTTACATTTTAGCTTTTAAAATTATGCTACTTCTACTATTTAGCCCCAATGGCATGCAACCAACCTTTACATCTTCAATTTATTCCAATTGTACTTATTTATTATTATCATAATAAATAATACATCCTGATCTGCTAGTAGACTAGTGTAGTGCCCTATCTGGGGACCTTTGTTATTCCACTAGCATAATCTGATATCTAATAAATGAAAAGAAGTGTCTACCCTATAGACTAGTGAAGTGGCTTAATTATGAACCTTGACCACTGCACCAGCCTAGTCTGATAATCAGACAGTTTAGTAGTTGTTAATCCTTAAGTTGATCGATTAACCCATTTAGTGAGTATCTAGCTAATGGGCCATCTATCTACATTTTTAAGTTTATTTCTTCACTTATCATTTTTTATAATATTGTGAAGTGGAAAATAGATAGATAAAATTTTTATCAAACAATCAATTTTTGACCTAGACATTTACAGCTCATTTTTAACTCTGCTCGATAAAATCGGGTAAAATTTTCTATCACTTTTTAACTCAAATCTGAAGGCATAATTACATGCATATTAATTCTAGTCTAGAATATTATTTTAGTTCAAATATTCTCATGTTAAATAGCCTTTTAAATTATAGTCCCAAAATCTTATTTTTTGGGATAGTTATAGGTCATTTTATCTATTTGCGACGACTATTGTAAGCTCATTTCAACTGCTTTTTTAGTGCTAGTTGCACCAATAGTTTTCTAAGTCTATAGGCCTAAAGCCAACATCAAAAGAAAGCATCCATATGCCATATAAATGGTTTACTTACCAAACCACAAAATCATTACAACTGAAGAGACTTTTAGGTACATTTCCATGCCAAGTTAATCCCTTTTTTTAAAGTTATTTACATGCCACTCTAAGCCACTTTTAAGGTATTTATATGCCCTGAAGTAGTCTTCTTGCCTTCTATGTGTGTGTGTGTGTGTGTGTGTGTGTGTGTATATATATATATATATAGCATATCTATGCAAAAGTGTCTAGAATGCCCTTTAGCTGGCATCTTATCAAAACTTAGGAAACACTGTTCCATTATGCTTAATTCTTCTATTTATAATTAGTCTAATTATTTATTTAATTTAATCCTCTAGCCTAACTATGAAGATGACACTTTAAGACACTAGATCTAGAGGGAAAATAAACGGGTGCAGTGGTCTTCATTTTAGACCTATGCTACTGCATCGGCATGTGTCCCATAATAGAGACCAGCCATAGCCTCCCCAGACACAATAAAAGTAATTGTGTGGCATAACGGACATTAGCTCATGGGCCTCCCCAACCATAAAT
>CANXYI010286380.1:0-10826 GCA_948208565.1 Hura crepitans | reverse complement strand
GGTACAAGTGTTACAAAAAATATCAAACTTTGAAAAAACTTACTATTTAGGAGACCAAACCATAAAAATCCTTTGGTTTTTCTTATATCTTCCATTATGATCATGGTTTAGAGGTCTTAGAGTATTGGATCTGTGGTTTGAAAGAGGAATTAAAGGCATAAATTGGTAGAGAAGAAGAAAAAGAAAAAGGAGTCTATAAGTATGAAGCCATCAGCTATAGAGGAAAGGAAAGAGGAGGAGGAGAAACACTATTCCAAGGTTGACCATGTTAATTAAAAATTGACCCTTATATAGGTGACATAAAGAAAATTCAACATCCCTTTCCCTCTTATTTCTAATGAAATTCCAACTCTCTTCCCTCAATTACCATCCCTTTAAGCCCCTAAAAATCTTATAATCCATATCCCATAAGCTTCTAAAAACTTGAGCTTGAAAACTAAGAAAAATAGATAAAATAATAAATTTTTATCTTTACTCGATTTAATAAAAATACTTTCTAATATCTAAAAGTTCCAATTCCAATGCTAACAGGCTATTTGGGATATTTGACTATTAGATTATATAAATCCCAAAAACTTTTTAAGCAAAAATTGAACATTTTACAATTTAGTTAAAACTAGTCACTATTCACATCACACTGTTGTAAAAACTTAATTGTAATTTTTAACCTTCTAAATGACTTCATTTTTACTTCAAAATTTAACCAAAATTATATTATGATTAATACGTCTCTTTAATTAGATTAGTGTGACTTGAGTCTCAAGAAACACTATTTACATCCCAAGAAGTACTATTCATAACACCCGAATTTTTCGAGCGTTACTTTTCTTCCTTTCTTAAAAGAAATTTCATCCTCAATATTACCTGGTTCAAACAACTGAGGGTATTGCTCCCTCATCTGAGCTTCATTCTCCCAAGTAGCTTTTTCCATGCCATAATGTCTCTAGAGCACTTTCACTAAAGGCATTGTCTTGTTCCTTAACTCTCTAACTTCTCATGCCAAGAGTTTGATTGGTTCCTCCTCATAAAACAAATTAAGTTATATCTCTACCTACCCCACTGACAAAACATGTGAGGGATCTAATCTATACATCCTAAGCATAGACATGTGGAAGACATCATGTATGTATTAAAGCTTAGGAGTTAAAGATAGCTTGTAGGCTAGTGGCCTCACATGTTTAGTCACTTCATATGGGCCAATAAACCTCGAACTTAACTTTATCTTATTGCCAAATTGCAACACTTTCTTCAAAGGTGACACCTTAAAGAACACTTTGTCATCCACTTCACACTAAACATCTTTCCTCTTTAGGTTAGCATATAACTGTAGAGAAAATAATGTACTTTTACTATGTATAAAGTGGTTGAGTGTTTAGGAGTCGCCACCTGGCCTTTACACTAGGACCTCTAATTTTATATGCTAGAAAGGTTCATAATTCAAATCTTATTTTTGCCCTAATAATATGCCTTTTTTATATATTGTAACATGTATCAATCCCTTATCAAGCAAGCATGTAATATATTTAAAGCAATTATGTCACTTTTTCATGTATAAGAAGTAAATTATAGTATTTAAAGCATTTAACAAGTATATTGTACATCTAGAAATCTGGTCATTGATTAATTATTATTGGACTTAAATTACTTATAATTTCATAAGAATTGGCGGTAATTGCCAAAACACCTATCTCTAGGAGAATGGTCTTTATTAAAATACATTTTTTATATGACTTTTGATTAGAGAAAACTTAAATCCATTTTATTATGAAAACACTAATTAATTAATTAGAAAATAATTTTAGTGTGAGGTTTAGGCTTTAGCATGTAAAATAAGTAATTTAATTACCTATTACAACCCAAAATAATCTAAACAACATAATAGGTACAAAGATAAAAGAAATAAAATAAATAACCTAATTGGTCTTGTCTGTATGTCATCAAGTCCATACGGACTATGTGAAGCTCTAGCAAGTGTCTATACATACTACTACTCATAAGGGTTATTATGTCTATCAAGACCTTTACACTAATGGGAAGGGTCACATGCATACAACTCAAAAGAAAATGTCAACGATACCAAACAAAGATTTATAAGGATTGACAAAGAGCATATGAAGTACAAATACATGTCAAAACTAGAAATCAAAGTAAATGTCCGTACAGACTACTTTCCTCATAAGGAGTCTATACCGATTACATAACAGAGTAGACATGCTCAACATAACTACATCTATGTGAACTATATTCCTTATTATAAGGAGTCCGTGTGGACTTCAAGACAAAACTAATAGAGCAAAATAAGATCATCCATATGGACTACATTCCTCATAAGAAGGAATCCATATAAATGTACAATAATTCCAATAAGTCAACAATATATACATAAGAGAATACAATAACTATACATGGCAATATGATATGAACATATCAATGTAGTAAATAAAATACTTGAAAAATATGATATATAAGACATAAGATACTATTATTGAACCTAAGTCTATACAAATGACATATCATGCACATATCAATCAAGTAAATCTATGCAGACTTTATCATGCTTATAGATAGGTTCATGCGATTAGGATGAAAATTACATAATAGTTATAGCATGAAAATAGTCAATTACATAGTATGAAACAACTTAAAGTGACAACCTACTACTATGATCAAAGTGGGGATTACATAAAATCACCTCACTTGAGATCAATCCCCAAAGATCCTAGGTACATAAAAATAGTAAGAATGCAGAGTAAGAGGCTTAAGATCTTACCCTTGTAAGTGGACTTAAGCAACAATGCCAAAGGTAGGGTTTTGGAAGAATGGAATTTGAGTGTGGGCTAATAGGGCTAGTAGAGTGATTTCTAGTTAGAGTCTTGTCCTTGACTTATGGACAGTGGGTTTAGGCTCTTAGAATTGATTCCCTTTTGAGCTCTCCCCTTTTCCTCTTCCTAGAGAGGGTATTTATAGGCTTAGGCTTAAGAGTCTTTTGTCTAGAAGTGATAAACTCCTTCTAGGATTAGGAGATAGAGTCTGGATAGGCATCCCGTGCTTTTGGAAACTTTCACATTGGTAAGTCCATGTGGACTTATACAACTTAGTTCATACAAACTTAGGTTATGGGCTCTCTCGTCTATCTATGGGCTTTGGGCTAGGTCTTGGGCCATTTTATTTTTAGCCTATGTGGACATAGGCTTTGTCTTATCCGTGTGGACTTTGAACTTAACTAGTCTAGGCTGGTTAAGATGTAGACCTCATACCATTAATTCCTAGTGAACTTATGCCATATTAGTCCGTGCAGACTTAGTTTATAGGTTGCTTGCCTTGTTATTTGAGCCTATCTCTGGTTATCATCATAGGCCAAACATGAGGTGCCTATAGTTGCTCCCACTTTTGTGTGTGCTGTGAAATTCTAAAGCAACAGTGTAGCTTAAAGTACTTAAAACATTGTAACATATAGAAAGTTCTATTGTTTTTGCCTTTTCATGATCCAACTCACTATAAACATTGTAACATATAGAAAGTTCTATTATTTTTGCCTTTTTATGATCCAACTCACTATTATCATGTCTACATGATACAGGTTTTTATCTCACACCTTCATGTTCAAACTTGTTGCATATTTACATGCTTTGGTATTTGCACCATTCGGCAACTTAGTATTCACACATTTTGGCAGCTTTACATTCACACCATTCGGTGGCTTGGCATTTGCAACATCCAATGGCTTGTCATTTGCACCATTCAGTAGCTTGTCCTTCACACCATTCAACTGCTTGGCATTCACACCATTTGCTGACTTGGTATTTGCACCATTTAACAACTTATCATTTGCACCATTTGATGGCTTATCATTTGCACCATTTGATGGCTTCGTCATTCATACTTTTCAACGGCTTTGTCATTAGCACCATTTGATGGCTTGGCATTCATATCATTTAATGGCTTTATCATTTGCACCATTCAGTGGCTTTGCCATTTAAACCATTCGATGACTTATGATTTCATCGCTTGCTGCATACATGGTTAATGTGTATGGAAGATGCATGTTTTCATATAGGAAAATATGTTGGCAGTTTAAAGTAATGCATATCTTTTTCATGCAATGTATGTTTTCATGCTAAGGAAAATGAATGTTTTTATATCAACAATAGATTATGCATGTTTTTCATGCATAAAGAATTTATTGATGATAGATGTGTTGATAGCCAATGCATATTTTAATGTGAAGATAAATGATGAAATAATGATGCATGTTTTCATGCAAGGAAATGTGGGGATAAATAAAAGATGCATGAAATAAGATGTATGTTTTCATGCATAGAAAAAAAAACATAGAGCTAAATGAAGCATTTTTTTTATGTAGAGGAAAATGATGCATGTTTTCATGCAAAAGAATGTAAAGATTAATGATGCATATTTTCATGTAGAGGAAAACATATAGATAAATGATGCATGCCTTTCATGTATTGGAAAAATATGTGGATAAATGATGCATGCTTTCATTTATAGGAAAATAAATGGACAAATGATGTATGCCTATCATACATAGGAAAATATGTGGATAAATGATGCATGCTTTTCATGTATAGAGAAACCTAGATAAATGATAGGTGTATGTTTCCATGAAAGAGTAGCATGTATAATTGATGAGGTGATTATATGAATGAATGTAGTGATAGAGAAATTCAATGTCATGAATTGGTAGATGTGTATCTATTGACTACGTGCAAATTGGTTCATAATCTTTTTTAGATTAAAGAATGCAACAAGGTATGTTTTTGATTGAGTGCACTTTTTTTGCTTATGAATGATGAATTTTAATGAATGACATGACCATGACTTTTGAATAAATGAATTAACTCTTATGATTGATAAGTGATGAATACAGATGTATGATGAATGTATATTTTACTTATGATGAATGAATGTCGAAGGCAGATATGTATTGAATGATGAATACATCTTTTCTTATGATGAATGTTCTTTCATGATGGATGTATGAATGAAGGAAAATGTATGAATAGGTAGGATGGATACTCTTTCCTAAAATGGATGCATGAATGATTGTGAGTGAGTAAAACTATTGCCTATGATAGTGCACCAAAATGCATGAGTCAATATATGTTTTGTTATTGGAATCATTCTCCTCTCAAACTTATTATAAGAAAAGCTTGGATTTGAGAAGAGAAAGAAGTTGTGAAGTTGTAGGCTAGTTAAGGTAATAAGAATAAGATATCTCTTTAGGAAAGAGGTTAAGTCAAGGCAATGGAAAGGCTAGGGGAGGTGTTGAGAATTAAGTTGAGTTAAGGTAAATAATGGTAAGGCCAAGGCTTGGGTGACATGTCAATTTACCTTCGAGGGCATTTAAGCATGCATGGATGAAGAGTGAATGATTATGATAAGCATGCAAATGTATGTGATTGCATAACATGGTACTCTTGTTATTAGCTAGTCCATAGATTTTCCAACTAAATATTTTCTCCCGACCTCTTATTATTACTTAGACCACCCTTTATGGGTTTTTAATCTAGCGAGGTTCTTTATTCTTTTCATTCATTATATATATATATATATATATATATATATTATTTTGAATTCAGCTTATCCACATTTGGTTAAGGCTTGGAATGTGATCATGTTGTGCTTGATCAACTGAATTTGGACTTACACCTTTTAAGATGGCTCGATATGTTTTGGATCTCTTGCTATGGGAGATGGAGTTTTTTTTAGATCAATAAATGGCTTATGGCGAGTGCCGGCTTCATGCTCTCTAGCATTTTGAATTATTGTGCTTTTGCTGAATGTTAAATGTTATCTTTTCGACCTTTTCGAGTACTATATAGATGGTATCTTTGTTATTAGTTAGTCGAAAAGATTTTTGGACTAAATATTTTTTCTTAATTTCCTTAACTTTTGTCTAGGCTTATGCTCTTGGTTGATTGACCTAGTAGGAATTAAAAATTTTAATTTTTTTCTTTTGAATGAAGGTAACCATAGTTGAAAAGTGAATACTTATTTATTTAAGGCTTAATGGAAATCTTTTAAGCTTTGGAGTTTAGCACCTTTTGACTTTTGAATTTTTGTGTGAGCAAGAACCAAAAATATTTTACCTTTTTGTATGATTGCCACAAGCTTTTAGGCTTTAAAGATGATAATACAAAATGAATTTGATACTTTCAGTTTTAGAGCCTCTGAATTTAGGACTTCTTTTAAGATTCGAACAAAAAGCATTCTTTTAGGTGTAATTGCCCCTAGCTTGTTATCTTCTTTCTCTCATTTCACATTCAAGGATAGTTCTCATTCTTTACAAGGAAAGATTAAGTTTTGAGCTTCAAAATTGTATGTAGTGGTTATGAGCCATAATGAATTGTTTGATTAAGCTAATTATATTTATTTCTTTTTTTTTTAAAATCTCTTAACTCACTTTCAAAAGTATCATGATATGTAGTGATTATGGTACAAAGAGATGCTCATGAAAAGCCAAAATGGTGTTTTATTAAACTTTAACTATTCTAAAATAGAAGAAAGGAAATAACTAGAAAAGAGAATAAGGACAATCTATCCTATCTTCATTGGATCCTTCTATATCTTTTATTTGTGTGATCTTGCAGTTGGTGAACTGTTGGCCTATAGGGTGGCAAACTAAATATTAGAAAGAGTGAACCTCACTTTTTAAAGTTTTATAGGATATTAGTGAGGTCCAATAATGAGTGATCTTTAGGGTAAGGTATCATGCCACGGTCTATGAAGTCTTGGATAGCTCGATGAAAGGCTTTGCAATTGTTAGTTAGGTGGCCAATCTTTTGGTGATAAGCATAATATAAGTCATAATGATGGTTAGGTAGGAGTGGTGAAGGGTGATGTTCAAGTATTAAGGGTTAAAGAAGGTTCTCTTCTTCCAATTCCTTGAGCATCATAGATAAAGACTTTTTAAATAGGGAAGTTTATGGGAAATCTTTCTTAGCCTAGTTCTTTGGTTATTGTTTGCCTACATGGTTAAATTCATGTTTATCGAGTTCTTTAGAGCTCCTTGTTATTGGACTTTAGGACTAAACCTCTATTGAATCTTTTCTTTTATAAGTGTTATAATCCTTTATTTTAATACTGCCGTCTTTTTGTTAAACATGCCTCTTGTTATAAGCTAATTTTTACCATCAATTTTTGTTCTTGTTACCATTTTATAGATAGAGAGTGTTAAACGTAGGAAAGAGAGGAACGAGTCTTCTCTTTTGAAGAGCTTGAGCAAAGGATGATCCTTATAGTTGGCATGATATATGGTTAATGTGATGTGAAGCATGATCCAGGCAGTTATGATGCTATGTTATGCTTGACTTATATGGATAATTGTAAGATTGATGGTTAGTGATGTATATGATTTGCCTATACATAATATGGATATGTGATGAAGGCATATCATGCTAATACTAGGTAAGATGGTACAAGATGAATAAAACATTTATGGTAAATGATATGTGTCTAGGTACAATATTCCAAATGTGAATGCATGGGTATATGGGTGAGGTTTTCACATTAATGTGATGTATTTATGGATGAATAATGCATGACTAAGCCTAACTAGTACACATGAAAGATTGTAGTGCCTATATAACAATATGTGATGTGGACATGATGTGCCAAGGCATAACATGGCTATGTATGCATGTCTATAGAGATTATGTATGGATGAAGGCTTATATATGATTTTAAGAGATGATATGGCTTATAACATGACTAGATGTATGTTTGTGATAATGATGTGGACTATTTCTATGAAGTGTGTATGAAGATGCATGACCTAAGCATTATGATGTATAGATGTGCATGATTCCTAGTGATGCCTATTGGTCATTGATCCATCTTTTTAGTAGATAGTTTTAAATGTTGATGTGATCTAGGATTTTCACCTTTTTAGATTAAAGTCAAAATTTATTTATTCAAATAACTGAAAATAAATTCGTTCTCTTATTAAAGGAAAAGTAATTGAAAGGATTACAAAAGTTCATGACTAAACTAAACTAAACTAAAAAGAAAAAGGGGAGTAGAGAGCTTTTAAGCTTTTGGATTAGGTATCTACTTGGTATCAATAAGATTTTAGATGGTGTGATAAAGGTTCTTACACTTGTACATAAGATGCCCGATTTTCTAATGATAGGCATAATATAAGTCATTCCTATGCCTAGTTGAAATTGGCCTTGTCGGAGGTTGGTATGGCAAAGGTTAAAGCTTCCCTCCTTTTATGAGCTTGCTCAAGCACTAAGACATAGGTCTACCCAATTTGGAGAAGCATCAAGTGTTAACCTTATTGATATCTATAGCTTAACTAGACCATTATTGCCATTATTTTTGAATCCTTTATTCTAAAAGGTCATTTTTATGTCAATGGCTATGTCCTTAAGCGATTCCTATATGGTGATGCCTTTGGCAAAAAGTCCAACTCTCATGTGACTATTTCCACTCTTGATGAACATTTTGATATGGTCGATGTCATCAGGTTTATTTCTAATTTTGAACACATTGTCCCTCCATTGTTCTAAATATTCAGAAAAGGTTTCATCCGATTTTTGGTGCACTAGTTCCAAGTCTTTAAGGGTTACCTCAATGGTTGTCTTATTTGAGTATTGCTTACTAAATGCACAGGTCAACTCTTCCCAATTTACTTTGATATTCTTTTCCAAGCTATGGTACCAGTCTAGGGGTTGCCCAATTAGAGACATAATAAACAAGCTCACCATTTATGCTTTCGATAGGTTGGTCGACCTTATGGCTACTGCAAACTACTTCAAGTGAGTCCTCAAGTTAGAAGTGCCATCAAACTTAATTAAATTTGGCATCTTGAATGTGTGGGGCATAGTATGATTAGGCTTCAGGCTGATGTCTTTTGGGTTGATATCTTTGCCTATAATTACTAGATGACTCATGGCCTCTAGCTTTTCATTTAATTTTTTGATCGGATCTTCCTTATCATACTTAGAGGTGGAATTTTATTATAGCTAGGCTTAACAAGTGGTATTTCTTCATCAAAAACCTAGTCATCAGCTATCTCTTTCTTGTTATTATCAGCAGTAGAAGTTTGGCCCTTTTTTTGTTAGGCATTCATGCTTGACATTGCATTGGTTATGACATCCATCATTCTTTTCTCTATATCCTTGAGGACTTTATTTAGCATGCTCTTCATCACTAGCTTATCTTCAGGCATGATCATTCTCTTTGGTGGATTGCAAATGGATCAATGGTGGCTATAAAATAAAGGGTTAGTGATGATGTATGAGTTATCTAAGATGATGTATGGTATGTGTGCTTTATGTCTCAAGTGTGAATGATGTTAATGTGTGGATACATGGTTTACAAGATGTATGAGTAAAAAGTTAATGATTCTTTACAAGATGATAGTTTTTTGATGCAAGGTTAGCATGTCATATACTAGTGTGAAGGGTACTTAAGTCTATATAAAGCATGTTTATAATGCATTTGTAGTAGGATGAAAAATGAGATAGATATGGTATATAAGAAAGACAAAAAATTTATGTCATATAGTACACATGGTACATAGAAATAGGAAAGATATAAAATAAAAAGTATGTGAAGTTTATGTTATATAGCCAGTATAATGTGATGTTAAAAAGGATACTAGTTAGGGTGTATAAAGGCAAACACAAGTAATAAGCCTTCTAACCTTATTACTCCCACACATGTGGTCTTAGTCATTATTCCTAGGTGGTGTTACCTAAGCATCATCAAAGGATGCATAAGTTTGAATATAGGCTTAATTAGACCTAATGACCTCTCATATTTAAAGTGCTTGTAATAATAGTGGCCCATAACATTTAATTATTGTTTAAGGTGAAATTAGGTTGGGCTCATTCAAGATAAAAGGCACAATAGGCTTAGCCCCACTTCAAATGAGGTTAAATGCAATAGGTCGAGAAAGTAATCATACTACAATCATAAACTCTTAAGGCCATACAACCTAGGGGAAATTGCCAAGTGTAACTATATAGGCCTATGTTTTGGTTAGAAGGGTTATGGCTACCATAAGTAGAGGTCCCTCATAACGGTTCTTTCTAATCAAGGATAATAGTGACCGATTAGTTCACATTTTCATATACACAAAGGCATGAGGCTTATGAGTGATAGATATGCTAGCACTTCTCCATTCTTGAATGAAAAATAGAGTCATGGTTCATAACACCATCTAATGTAAAAGGGACATAGTTTATATAGAATGTAATGTATGGGCACTTTTAAAATGAGATTCTTAGTCCTTAACAGAGTTGTTAATATAGAGAAAATAATGTATTTTTATTGAGGGTGAGATCGGTTGAGTGTTTAGGAGTTGCCACTTGGCCTCTACATCCAGACCTCTGATCTTTTGTATTAAAAAGGTTCAAAATTTAGATCCTATTTATGCCTTAATAATATGCCTTCTTTGTTTATTATAATGTTTATCAATCCCTTATCAAGCAAGAATGTATTATATTTAAAGCAGTTATGTCACTTTTTCATGTATAAGAACTAAATTGTAGTATTTAAAGCATACAACAAGTATATTGTACATCCAAAAATTGGGCTCTTGATTAATTGATATTTGATATGACAATTGCCTATAATTCCATAGGAATTAGCGATAATTGCCCAACTCCTATATCTAAGAGATTGGTCTTTATTAAAATACATTTTTATGTGACTTTTGATTAGAGAAAACTCAAGTCCTTTTTATTATGGAAACACTGATTAATGAGTTAGAAAACCATTTTAATGTGAGATTTGGGCTTTATCATGTAAAGCAAGTTATTTAACTACCTATTAAAATCCAAAATAATCCAAAT
>CANXYI010286278.1:0-11067 GCA_948208565.1 Hura crepitans | reverse complement strand
GTCACGGTCATGAGGTCTGCATTCCAATAGTTACAAGATGTGAATTTTTTTCTAGTTTTAGTAGTAAAAACCCATCCAATTCAACTCAAATCATGTAGTTCTCAACTCTAATAAATTCCTATCAATTTAAACAATTTTTAGAGGTATTTTTCACAAAGTATGCACATTAACTTGTATAATTTAACCTTAAACTTATCAACAATTGTAGAATTTATAATCAAGCAAAAACATGCACCTTAAGTTATAGTATAAGCAAATTCACAACAAGTATCACAAATTTGGGTTATGCACTTGTTGATTAATCATTTGAAAGTTATTTAGAATGATTTTATGCTTCGACAATAGATTTTCATTTGATCTTTGCCTTGAACCTTTACCCTTGTCTTTTTCAATTCAATTTCATTAGCCTTTATTAAAAAAAACAATAATCAATCAACTTGGTAGCCATAGATGGTTCAATTGCACATGAATTAGCAAGGAAATCACTTATCTTGGTGAATTGGTAAAGAAAGAATACAAGAATATCAAAGTCTCTTATGAGCAATAGATAAAAGGAAGATACATTCAATTTTATCTACTATTCATCTTCTTTTCCCCCTTTTTATATAGCCTTAATGGGTTGGCTAATATTGCATTTTAGCCTTCATCCAATGGTCCATAATTCACCAAGCCAAGTTTTCTCAATAGTCCTTTCTAATGTACACAAGATATATTTTATAATTCCAAATATGTTTTTTTACAAATTATTTTTGGTGCATTACAAAATAGCAACAAACTTGGAAAATTCCAACTCAAATTATACCAATTCATTTCCAAATCATGTTTAATCCAATATACATCAATTTTAGCACATTTCTAATCATTAACCAAATTAATTGCACATAAACATCATCCAATTTCATCAACATTTAAGCAAAATTCTATAGAAAACCTAATCTATTAATTTGTGCAAAAATTTTAGGGAAAATGCAAAATTCCTTATGCACATACTATTCATTTGAAGCATTAAACATTCTAAATTCACTCTAGGCATCTATAGTTGCTTTCCCTTTCACTTTCCTCTTCCTTATGTCCTCTTTTCTTTCTTCTTTTTCACTATAACCAAGGCATAAAACACAACATACACACATAAGAACCCACTTAGATGTAGAAAATTAGTAAATGTACAATTTAGATGGTGGTTTTGATTAGATTACCTTGCAAAAATGCACAAAGGATATTCTCTGTAACTTAAAACCAAAAGTAGAAAGAAAAATGATGTACAATTTTCTTTTTATGTTAACTGTTATAAGTTTTTGGGCTATACTCCATAAAACCAATGGCTTAGATTTATCACTTAAAATGGATCTAAGGGTCCACATGGGTTTATAACCAAATTTCACTTACAGTCCTCATAAAAATAATTTTTATGCAATTATAGTCTCAATTGCACAAAAATTTAAATTTTAATTATTTTTTATGAAAACATTTATTTCTTTTTAAATTCCAAAATTATTTTTATTATTTTCCATGTACACACATAAATTAATTATTTTATTATTTATTCCAGGCCATATATATTAGTGTTACAAATGTTGTGGGCAATTTTTTTTGCATGCACTTTAAATATGAGAAACCATAGGGATAAACTAGTTTTTAAGCCAAATTTTGAACCTATATACCCCACAATGATACTTAGGTAAGCCTTCCAAGGAAAGCTAGATTTGACCATAAATGTGGGAGTAATAATGTTAGAAGGTTTAATGCTTGTGTTTGTCCTTATAATCATGCATTCCATGCATCTTGCATTATGAATCATCTTGCATTTATGTATATATGAACCTGAATCATATCTAACCCCATATTTTTAGCCACCATTACTCCCTTATTCACCATTTAATGGAAGCGAATTGGCAAGTGCCTTCATAAAACTAAAATCAACCCTCTATTCTACCAAAAAGTGCCATCATATCTACAGAACTATATGTAACAACCCAAAAATCACATTTTTTATGAATAGCACTTTCCTGAGATGAATAGTGTTCTTGAGAATTGGGATGCACTGAAGCTATCAAATGAAAGTATTAACTATAAAATAATTATGAGCAAAGTTTGAAATCAATTAAAAGTCATTTGATTGGTTAAAAATGCTAAGAAAGTTTTTGTGGCAGTGTCATATATAGTGACCAAGGCAAAGATAAATCGTTAAATAATTTCAAAGTTGCTTAGAAAATTACGAAACTTATACAACCTGATACTCAAAAATTCTAATTAGCCTAATGGCACTAGAATTGAAATTTTTGGAGGTCAAAAAGTATTTTATTTGAATATTGGGAGACATAAAAATGGCATTTTAATTTGGTTTCTTTCATTTTTTGAGCTGCAATTTTTAGAGTGTTGTGGGGCATTAATTAATTTAATTTCTAATGGTTAAATAAGATTAATAGGAGTTATAAATGGAGAGAAATTTTAAAGAAATGTTGTTAAAAGGGGAATTTTGAAATACTCTAAATAGGTCAAATCCTTCATAATTTGGTCAAACACATAAAATAATTTCTCCTCCTACTTTCTTGCCTCTATGCCATCGATCACCAATGAGGGTTTCCTCTATTTTTGAGCCACTCCACCTTCTTTAAGCCACCGTTTTTCTCACTTGACAAAAAATACAACATCCCTATGAACTCTCAATGCGTATTTAAGCAAATATTACGGAGAAATTAAAGGAATTCACTAGAAATCAAGTTAGGTGAATAGTGCCACTTTTTTGTTTGGGTAAGAATTTCCAAAAATTGATATTTTCCCTTAATCTAGAGCTGCCTAATAATCATTTAATGTAGTCATTTGCAATTTTTGATTATCATATGAATTTATACAAATTTTTCTAAACCAAGTCTATTATAGGCAATTACCGAATCAGAGAGAATTCATGATAAAGGGAAAATAAAGGTTTAATCAAGCCTCATAGAGCATTTTGAACATGCTAGGTATGTGTAATCAACCTACCTAGTGCATTTACTACATGCCTTAAATTATAAATGGTGTATGTAAGTGTGTATGTGCATGTATAAGTGATAATTCATTTTGGGTATGGATAATTGACATTCAAATGATGGTTATGGAATAAATAAGATGTGAAAGTATGTTAATGATGGAAGAATTAATCTTGGGTATAGACATAATAGTCGAATGAATGTGTGTGTTTTGTGATGTATATGTGTAATTTACCATATAATGTCATCAAATGATGGATTATAAATTATGAACCATGAGATATAATGGAGTAGCATGATGTGGCACCAAAATTACATATGTGTGTATGAGTATGGCTTATGGTCAAAATGGCCATTTGGTTATGTATATAGTTATATGTCATATAATGTACATAAATGAGCACGTTTTACTTACTTGTGGATGTTTTTGCATACGTGAAGAATGAAGTGGTGTATTAAGTCTAATATTTGATTATATAAGGTGACAAAGTTGTAAACATATCCCATATGCATGAAATGCATAAAATTGAGGATCACATCAGTTGTATGTAGATTAGGTAATTATTGGCATCAAGAGAGGAAGTAAATGTGTGATGAATGTAGTATGAAATGGAAAACATAAATTAGTGGTTGAAGTGATTTTGGGCCAAATGGATTAACCAATTTGGGTATGAATATGGGTTAATTAAAATGATGAAATTGTGACTTAGAAATATCATTTAAATGTGAGTGTGTGCTTATGTAGAGGCCGAAATGATTATTGGCATTTTTATGTATGAATAGGCTTTAATATGAACATCAAATTCATGGTGTGTGATTATAAGCTAAAAATGACTTGTTAGATGTTAAACATATAGAGGTAAACATATCATGAGAATGTATAATGCATGTAAGGGATTAAAGCAAGTGAAATTTTGCTTAATCACCAAAAAAGGGGAAATAACACAATATTTTCAGTTTAACCAAAATTGTGATGATGGTAATGTCAAAATGGGTTATTTAAATTTAATTATGATGGTGAAATTAATAAAATGGGAAAATGGCACATATGAGTAACAACCTAATTATGGATGGGTTAACTGATCAGTTAGGGATAGTTAGCAACTGCTATGGCACTTTGGTGCTTGATGTTGGTTACAGGTCCACTCATAGCCTGACCAAAAAACCTATATTTGATTATCTTTGGTTTCTATGCAGGTATAGCCACTGTTCAAGTTCTACGAGGCCACTGCACATATCTATGTGGGTATAACCACTACTTAGGTTCAGTAGGGATCACTATACATCTATACTAGTGCAACAGTTATTCAGGTCCAAAATGTGGGCCACTATACACAATAATCCTGATATCTATAGGTTTTATCTTCTCATTAATATAGGCATTATAAAAATAATCTTATGAACATAAAAAGGGTATAAATGGTCTTTTACACACACACTACACAATTTAATCTATGTGAATGATGAATGTTATTCAAAATATAATATTTGTATTATTTATGCTTATGGATAGTATGAATATATGATTAGAAATGCATTGTATATCATGTGCCATTGAGCATGACAATTTCTTCCTGATAGGTGATGCATATACATGGTACAAATTATATTATATTTATCATAAGTATGATTAATGCCATCATGCACTTGTAAGAATGGATTTGTATTAATAGCTACATGCAAAAGTTATTTTGATTACACTACTAAGCAATTTGCTTGGCACTTCATTTTATTTGCGATGTGTAGGTAGGAAGAACAATTAAGCTTAAGCCTCATGACATCTAGACAAGTAAGAGAAGATTATTCTTTTAGTATATTTTGTTGAAATGTAATTAAATTATGAGATGCATAGTGAATAAAAAATGCACTCTTATGTTGGATGTAATTAGTCTTAGGCCTAAAACATAGCGTGTTGCAATTATAAATTGTAAAGGGTTTTGTAACCGTATTTTGAATTATTTTAAAATTGTTGTGTGTTTGATTGATGTCCCTTCCTGAGGTTGAGACTGTGTTGTTGTTGATAATGATTTGGAGTGATCAGAAGGATCACAAAGATATAGAAATGAATATGAAATATTATAGAAGTGCTTTTCTTGATTACAAGTTACTATTCAAAATTTGGGATAATGCTGGATACAATTATTATGCTACCAAAATTTTGGCATAAGGATTCCTAATTTTGAATATGTAACTTAGTTTAGAAATGTTTTTGAAAACTCATATTTGTATGTGTTAATCATACTTGATAAGATGTTTTAGATAATATTGTAGAATAATTCGAAGGCAAATAACATGTTATGTGTGCACACTATAGTCGGGTACGATAATCGGATCATGTAAGGGGTGTCACATTTAAGAGTATCAAAGCTTTAATTTAAGTGTTCTAAGGTAATATAAGAGTGTTGGAAGAGTCAAACATATACATAGCATAATTTAATAATATTGAGGCTTATCAATTGTTCTTGTACCTACAATTAAGATGAGTGCTCCATAAGAAAAAGAGAAAAGATAGGCTTTTATATCTATAGGATAAGAGTCTAATAGAATGGCATTTATGTCTAGAAGTGCTACCAGTTAGGCATTATCAGTAGCCTAGGTTCTACCAGTATTTTTACAAGAGATGCTATATTTATTGTGATAGGCTATAACAGTTGCTCCACCTCTAACACCATAGTAGTAAGATGTTCTCTTAGCTCTCCAAAAGACTTACCTAGAGAGAGTCAAAAGAACTGAGTGTTGGTTAGGCCACATTGAGAAGATAATGAAGCAAATACACTATAAACCTACTGAGAAAGTGATATGTGCCACCTCTTTACTTCAAGAGCAAGCCTTAAAAATATGGGATGATTTGACAAAATATAAGGCAGAAGAGGAGCTAACTTGGGACTTTTTCTTGGAAGAGTATTATATAGAGTACATACTTGAGGACTATCTAGATGACAAAAGGTAATAATTTATAGACCTCAGATAGGAGCAAAAGTCTATGGGGGAGTATGAGAAGCACTTTTCCATGCTTAGCCATTATGCCAAGGGTACTATCTCTACAGAGGCTAATAAATTAAAGTGGTTTGAGAAAAGGTTACACATCGAGATTAAGTCTCAAGTTGTCCTTGTGAAGATAAGAGACTTTAATCAACTAGTGGTAGTATATAGATCCATAGAGAAAATGCAGAGGGAGAAGTGGGAATACTATCAAAAAAAGTGATCCTCTAGTCCTAAAGCTTCTAGTTTTACCCAATAGATAGGTAAAAGATTCTAGGGTATTCAATATGGGGCATCATAATAATCACAGAAGCAATTAGTAGTCACAAGCAACTAGTACCCATAGATCCATAGGTAGAGGTAGTCAAATTCCTTAGTGTCTAACATGTCATAAAAGACACAAGGGGGAATGTTGATGGAAGAAGTTAAGAACATGCTTTGAGTGTGGTTCATTGGTTCATTACCACAAAGATGGCCCTAAGAGAGTTGAAGGTAGACATGGATATGTACAAGTTTCCATTTGAGGCCAGAAGAGAGACCAAGGAGATAAGCCAGAGAGAATTTAAGGAGATAGAACTAAATCTAGAGTAAAGCATAGAGCTCTACCTAAAAATATCTTATTAGGGCATAAGAGGAGGCTAATGAGCTAAACATCATAGCTAGTACATTTTATCTCTTCAACTTACTTGTATTAGCTTTAATTGATCTGGGGTCTACATACTCATATGTTTACACACCACAAGTATAAGATCAGGGGTTAGAGTCTGAACTTATGGACCTAGAAATTTTGGTTAGCAATCCCTTAAGTTAACATGTTACTATGAACAAGGTTTACAAGTAGTGTCTATTGAAAGCACAAAAACAATAGTTTTTAGTTGATCTCATCAAATTACCATTTGATAAGTTTAATATGATATTGGGCATGGATTGGCTATCCAATTATCAAGCAAAGTATACTACAAGATGAAGAGGTTAACACTTAAGGCCGAAGATGAGGCTAAGAATACAGTAGTGGGTAGGAGGATAGATTTTTTGTCTAATGTTATCTCAGTTGTTACAACTAGATGGATGGTGAGAAAGGGATGTCAAGCCAATCTTGCACATGTGTTTGACATAAGAAAGGAGAGTCTAGATACACGTAATATACCAGTAGTATCTAACTACATGGATATTTTTCTAAAAAAGTTGCCCTATTTACCTCTAGAATGGGAACTTGACTTTTGTATAGAAGTGTTACCTAGCATTGCTTTGATATCAATAGCTACTTATAGAATGGCTCTAGCAGAGTTAAAGGAAGTGAAGATCCAGATTCAAGATTTAATTGATAAGGTTTTTATCAAGCCTAGGTTTTCACCTTAGGGGAGCACCAGTGCTATTTGTGAAGACGAAGGATGGTACTCTTTGATTGTGTATGGACTACTGCCAACTGAATAAAGTGACCATTAAGAACAAGTATCCATTACCATGGATTGATGACCTTTTTTATTAGCTTAAGGATGCAAGAGTGTTCTCCAAAATTAATTTGAGGTCTGGTTATTATCAATTGAGAGTGAAAGAGTATGATATGGCAAAGAGAAAATTCAAAACAAGATATGGCCACTACAAGTTTTTGGTACTACCATTTGGGCTTACTAATGCTTCTATGGCTTTTATGGATTTGATAAACATAGTTTTTAGACAATACTTAGATCAATTTATTATTGTCTTCAATGATGACATTTAGGTTTATTCTAAGAGCAGAAAAGAGCATAAACAATATCTAAGGACAATTTTATAGGTTTTAAGGGAATAGAAGTTATATGCCAAACTCAACAAGTGTGAGTTTTAGCTTAGTAAGGTGTCTTTTCTTAGGCAGATTGCTTTTATAGAAAGGATTCGGGTTAATCTTTATAAAATAGAAGCTGTTATGAAATGGAAGCCACCTAAAAGCACCATAAAGGTTTGGAGTTTCCCTAGATTGGCTGGTTACTATAGATGGTTTATCAACTATTTTTCTTTGATATCAGCACCTATAACTTATTTGTTAAGGAAAGATGTCAAGTATGTTTGTGTTGAAGCTGTCAAGAGAGCTTTAACAAGCTTAAGGCAATATTGATAGAAGCTTTGATTATAGTTTAACTAATTTCTAAGAAGGACTTTATCATTTTTAGTGATGCTTCACATAATAGGTTAGGTTGTGTTCTAATGTAAGAAAGCAAAGTGGTTGCCTATGCTTCTAGGTAGTTGAAGCCACATGATAAGAACTACCCTACTCAAGATTTGGAGCTAGCAGTAATAGTATTTACACTAAAGATATAGAGGCATTACCTCTATGGTGAGAAGTGTTACATATACATGGATCACAAAAGTTTAAAGTATCTTCCAACATAGAAGGAGTTGAACTTGAGATAGAGGTGATAGATGGAGTTAATAAAAGATTATGAATATATGATTGATTATCACCCTAGCAAAGCCAATGAAGTGGTTGATACATTATATAAAAAATTCATGGCAACCATGAAAGCCATGAATGTCAGGCTTTAGTTTATGTCTGATAATGCTTTATTGGCTGAGATATAAGTTAAGCCTAGTTTGCTATAACAAGTTAAAGATAGTCAAAAGGATGATCACAAGTTGATAAGTGTGGTAAGTTCATTCAAGAGGGGAAGCCCACTAAGTATGAAATGAAGAGTGATGGTTGTCTATATTACCATGATAGAATTTGTGTTCCAAATATTAAGGATTAAATAAATAGATTTTGGATGAGGTGCATAATGCTCTTTATGTAATGCATCCTGGTAGCATGAAAATGTATTAGGATTTGAAGTTTTCATATTGGTGGCCTAGTATGAAGAGAGATGTATCAAAATATGTGACCAAATACCTCACTTGTCATCATATGAAGGAAAAAAAATTAGGTCATATGTGGTTTGTTATATCCTATAGTAATTCCAGAATGGAAATGGGATAGAGTCACCATGGACTTTGTAGTTGGGTTACCTATAACAAGAAACAAGCATGATTTAGTATGGGTTATGGTAGACCATCTTACCAAGATAGCTCATTTTATACCAATAAGGATAGACTATTCAATGGAAAAGCTTACTGAGTTGTACATAGATGAGATAGTTAAGTTGCATGGAGTGTCATCGTCAATCATTTTGGATCAAGACTGACAGTTCACATTAAGGTTTTAGAAGAAACTTCATAATGTCTATAGTACTCGATTGAGTTTTAACATGGCATTTCATCTGTAGACTGATGGACATTTAGAAAGAGTCATTCAGGTAATCTTGTGATACTTGAGTGATTGATGTTAAGATAGATATATATGATGTTATACTTGTGATGAGGCATCTTTAATAGGTGCTTGAAGACATGTTGAGAAGTTGTGCTATTAAGTTCAAAGGTAGCGAGAATCATTATCTATCATTAGCAGAGTTTACTTACAACAACAATTATCAAATGAGTCTAGGAATGGCTCTTTATAAGGTGTTATATGGAAGAAAGTGCAAAACACTAGTATGCTAGAATGAGCTTAGTGAAATCAAGCTTATGGGACTGAATTTGATCAAAGATGTAAAAGAGAAAGTGAAGATCATCAGGGATAGATTGAAGGCAGCTTTAGACACATAAAAGTCTTATGTTGATCTCAAGAGGAAAGATGTGTAGTTTGAAGTGGGAGATAACATATTTCTTAAGGTTTCACTTTGGAAGAAGGTGTTACATTTTGGCAAGAAAGGAAAGCTAAGTTTGAGGTTTATTAGGCCATACAAAGTGAAAGAACATATGGGACTAGTAGCCTATAAACTAGCACTAACACCTAAACTCTAGTAGATTCATGTTGTTTTCCATATCTATATGCTTAAAAGATACAAATCAAACCCAACACATATCCTATCAGTAAGAGAGATTGAGGTGAGAATAGATCTATCATATGAAGAAGAACCTATTAGAATATTTGCCACAGAGGTTAAGGAGTTGCGAAATAAAATAGTTCAATTGGTGAAAGGTGCTTAGAAGTATTATGGAATAGAAGAGGTAACTTGAGAGACATAAGCTCAAATGGGAGAGCAATACCCTCATTTATTTAAACTAGGTAATGTTGAGAACAACATTTATTTTAAGAGGGGAAATAATGTAACAACTCAAAAATCTCGACTTTTGTGAATAGCACTTTCTCGGCATGAACAGTATTCTAGAGACATGGATTCATTGAAGCTACTAGATGAAAGTATTAATCATAAAATAATTTTGGGCAAACTTTGAAATCAATTGGAAGTCATTTGATAGGTTAAAAATGCTAAAAAAGTTTTATACAGCAGTGTCTTATGAATAGTGACCAAGGCAAAGCTGAACCGTAAAATATTTTCAAAGTTTAGAAAATTAGGACTTATATGACCTAATGGCATTGGAATCAAAATTTATGGAGGTCAGAAAGTATTTTATTTGAATATCAGGAAATATAAAAATGGCATTTTAATTTGGTTTCTTTCATTTTCTGAGCTTTAGTTTTTAGAGTGTTATAGGGCCTTAAGTAATTTAATTTTTAATGTTTAAATAAGACTAATGGGAGTTATAAATAGGGGAGAAAATTTTAAAGAAAATTTGTTAAAAATGGAATTTTCATATACTATAAATAGGTTAAATCCTTCATAATTTGGTCAAACACATAACATAATTTCTCCTCCCTCTCTCTTGCCTCTATTCCATCAGCCACTAAGGAGGTTTTCCTCTATTTTTAAGCCACTCGTCCTCCTTTAAGCCACCATTTCTCTTACTTAACTAAAAATACATCATCCTCATAACCTCTAGACATGTATTTAAGCAAATATCATAGAAGAAATTAAAGGAATTCACCAAAAATCAAGTTGGGTGAATAGTGCCAATTTTTCATTTGAGTAAGAATTTTTGAAAACTAATATTTTTCCCTTAATCTAGAGGTGCCCAAGAGTCATTTAATGTGGTCATTTATAATTTTTGGTTATCATATAAATTTTTCTAAGTTGACTGTATAATAGGCAGTTATTGAATTAAAGAGGATTCATGATAAGGGGAAAACGAAGGTTTAGTCAAGCCTCATAGAGTATTTTGAACATCCTAGGTATTTGTAATTAACCTAACTAGTACATTTATT
>CANXYI010286190.1:0-11508 GCA_948208565.1 Hura crepitans | reverse complement strand
TTAATTAGCTTGAGATAAATAACTTACATACGTAAGCATTGGTAGAACTAACAAAAGAGAAAAGGGCATGTTGAGAGATAGATAAACCTTCATAATTATTAAGACATAGTCTAGTTAATGGAAGTTGATATACACCCAACTTTAGGTAAATAAGTTTGACCTATTTTGTCATGATGCTAGCTTTGTTCCAAAGATATCTTCCCCTATTCGATAAAAAGCAAGTTCTCATAACCTCTTATACAAGGATTGTGCTTTTAATAATAAATGTATGCTATTTTACACGAGTGTCTTATGTTTTTTACTATAGTAATAGTTAGCATGAGTTATGTAAACACTATAGAAGAATAAGGCACCTTGCACAAGCATTATGCATTGATGGTGTAATTATGAAGCACAAATTAAATACATGAACTCAATGTGTAACCTAAATTCTCTGTAGTATTTTAGTAAACTCTAAATGCATAAACATTATGTTGGCATAATACATATTTGTTAAGATAATAAAAGTACAAAGCGAAAAGCACTTAAATAATGGAATAAATGCATATGGTAAGCCTTTACAAAATCCATGATAAGATAGTTTTAGCATGCAAAAGTGGAGTTATGTAGATCTATTAATGATAATAACTTGGCACTAGTGCCTTATGAGTCATTACGATATGATATAACCTAAGCACACAAATCCTATGTTTAGCTTTGGCCTCAAAGTGGGGTAAGAGAGTTGGGCTAGCCCACCCTTGTCTTAAGATTTATGACTTATGTATTTATGTATTATGTACTAGTTTATCCTTCCTTAGGGATATTCTGGGAAAGTGTTACCAAAGGCTTTATGAATTTTAATTATGCTAAAATAAAGAAACATTAATATCAAATAAAAATAAGATGTAATAAGAATCATAAAATATGTTATGACTTGGAATATGCATATGTTATTAAAGATATAGTCAAAAGAATCATGAAACTCATCATAAGAAAGACTTAGGTTTTATGGAAATAAAGTTGTGGACAAGTAGGTTGGGTTAAGGTGACGAGGAGGCTAAGGAATGTAATGTGTCATGAAGGCATAGAGAAATAGGTCAAGTTTGGGTGATAAGAAGGTTAAAGAATGAAATGTGCCATTAAGGCATAGAAAAGTAGGTTAGGTTAAGGTGATGAAGGTGAAAGAAAGAGTTGAAGGTGAAGAGACTAAGGATTTAGGCACAAGTGGCTAAAGAATGAGTGCTCATAGTGACTAAATGATAAAGCATGTAAATGTAAGAGATTGCGCAAAATAGTACTCTTATTATTAGTTGGTCCAAAGGTTTTCCAACTAAATATTTTCTCTCAACCTCTAACTTTTGTCTAGATTGCCTTTTATGAGTTTTTGATCTAGCAAGGCTTGCATAATTTTTGCCTAAGCCATTCTTTGCTAGTTTTCAACCTAGAGAGCTTTTTTTCCTTTTTTTCTTTTTTTTTTAAATTCAGCTTATCCATGTTTGGTTAAAGCTTATTTAAAGTTTATTATATTATCTTGGAATAATTAAATTTAAACTTGTATCCTTTTGAATGGCTAGATATATTTTGAAGCTCATAGAATTTTACTGACTGTGAATTTAGAGTGATATGGCTTGAAGCTTATGTCATGAGAGGTTGATAGAGCTATTCGAATCAATAGCTAACTTTCTATGGCTGCTAGCTTCATGGCCCCAATCTCCTGAACCTTTATGCCTTGATTGCAAATTAAATGTCATCCTTCTAACCTTTCTAAGTATTATGTTAATGATATCCCTATTGTTAGCTAGTCTAAAGATCTTTTACCTAAATATTTTCTCTCAAGTTTCCCTAACTTTCTCCTAGGCTCGCACTCTTGGTTGATCGGCCTAGTAGGAATTATTTTAGGTTAGAAAGGAAATTTTTATGAATAAGGGCAACCATAATTGAAAAATGAGAATGCTCAGTTGTTTAAAGCTCATCTTTTTAATGGGCTTTCTTTTATTGGATTCTTAATTTTTTTGGAGCCTACTGAACTTAAACTTGAGTGAAAAGGAACTAGAAGAAAGTTTAAGATGTTTGAAATGGTTCCCACTAGTTTTCAAGATTAGATTACATAACTCTTTTTTTTAGAAAAAAGAAAGAAAAATAATGAATTTGCTGCTTTAATTTCTGAAGCTTGCTAAACTTTGGATTTTTGAGTGAAAAAAACCTAAAAAGAAAGTTTAAGATGTTAAGTGTTAGAATAGTTCCCATGAGCTCTTAAGATTGAAGAAAAACATTTATTTGGGTTTAATTACCTCTAGGTTTATTTTTTTTCTTTCTTTTATCTCTTATCTCAAATTTAAGGATGTTTCTCATGCATTACAAGGAAAGATTGAATCTTGAGCTTTAAATTTGCATGTAGAAGTGGTGAGCCTTTCTTTAAGGAATTATATACTACATATGGATTTATTCGATTAAAGAATGGATGTGGTGAACAAAGATGCTCATGTAGAGTCAAGAGAACATTCTATTAAATTAAAGCAATTATTCATAACAAAAGAAGAAAAGCCAAGAAAGAAAATAAAACATTAATATCCTAACAATCATTGAAATCTTCCATATCTCTTATAGGTGAGATCTTGTTGTAAGAATCATTAGTTCCTTAAGGAGGTAGATTAAAAGTTTGGTAAAAAGAACTTTGGTTTTTAAAGAATTGCATAATGGTTATAGGATTTTATGAGGGGTGATTTTCTAGTTTGAGTATAGTTCTATTATTTATAAAGTTTTAGATGGCATGGCAAAGATTTTTGCATTCATCGGTGAGGTGGCTAGTCTTTTAATGATAAGTATAATATAAGACATGCCTATATTTAGCTAAAATGGCCCAGTTAATGGATCAATATCAATAGTTAAAGGAGATTTTTGTTCCTGAATTCTAGAAATACCGATAATAAGGAATTATTTAACCTCGCAAATTTGCTTGGAGGGTTGCCAAGCTGTGTTGACAACTTTTTCCCTATGCTAAATTTCGTGTTTATTTCTTCTTTTGCCTCTATAATGGTTCAAGATTTGGTGACCTCTTTTTGAATCATAGCTCAAATTGCCCCATTAATTAGGTCCCTTTCATCCATTAAAGGCCTTAGAGTACCTTGTTGTTGGGCCCCTTGCCCAGGTTTTTTTTTGGATCACTATTTCTACAAATATCATCATTTTTCATTCTAATGTTGCTATTGCTCAATTCATCATGCCTATAGTCACAAATTGACCTTCACCTTAGGTTTTAGATCTAGTTGCCATTTTGATAAAGTGTTAATTCTTTTCTTTTGAAGAGCTTTAGTAAAGGATGATCTATAATAAATGTATACACAAGTGGTTATTATGATGTATGGTTACCATAGAATGTGTAACATGATACATGATCATGATGTCATGAACATCTAATTTTAACTATGCACTATGTTAAATGTATGATATACTTTATGTCATATATGATAAATGGATGGTACAAGATGTGAGCATTCTTTAGTGCTAGATATAACTAGGTTAAGATGACCCTAAAGATGATGCATGATTCCCCTTTTCTACTCAATGCATAATAAGGTATGGTTGATATGATTTTATAAGGCTTATGTCATCTACCGAGGTTTGATGTATTAAACAAAATAAGATAAGGCACATGCATATATGATTACAACCAATGTAAAATGAAACTAGATAATGGAAAACAAGAAGATGACTATCTTTTATATGTGATAGTGATGTATGTATGTGTTGTATGTATGATGTGCTTAGACCTAGGTAGCATGCATAATATGACAAATGAGTGTGCATGATTAACTTTTATGATGCACCATAGGTGTAAATACATGTATACATGTGATAGATGTATAATGTTTCTTTACCATGTCAATGTATGGATGCATGTTACACCTATACTAGGTAAAATGATGCAAGGTGGGTTAAAGTGATCTTAGTATGCAAAATGTATACATGTGGCAAATTTATGGATGCATGGCAATGCTAAGGGTTAGTATGGCACATGCTAGTGAATATGTGCCTAAAATACCACGTGTGCTTATTTGATGTATGGATAAACCTAAGAGAACCTATAATGAGTGACATAGGTTGATTCACCTACGTATGGAATAACTATGCTTCGATAAGACATATGCATAAGTAAGTGTATAGTATATGGTAAAAGGTTTCATAAAGTGTAAGCTATCTACTGACTTTTATAAGATATATGTATATGTGAAAGTATGGGAACCTAAGATGGTACATGATGTGTTCATTTCTAATATGCTATAGATGATGCTTTATGCATGCAAGTATAATGTTTAGGAAACAAATATGATGTTTGTCAAAATATGATGTAAACATATGGATGCATGGTATGCCTATGTGGGTAATTGATTTATGAGTGAGGTTATAAGATAATAATATGATGATGATTCTAAGTATAAAAAAGCAAGATTTACAAGATGGTAACCTATGATGTATGAAGGGTGGATGGATGCAGCATTATATATATGATTAGCGTGATTTTTATTAATGTAAGGTACACTTAAATCTAGATAAAGTCTATTTACAATGCATGTGTACTAAGTTGTTACATGGATGTATGCATGGAATATAAAAAGCTTATGTTATCAATGAGATATGCATGCATAAGTATGTTATAATGTTTATTTATTATAAGAACAAGAAATACACGGACACAAAGTTTATATCATAGAGTAGGTATAATTTGATTTACAATGTTATGCATGTGTACTTAAAAACAAAAACAAGCAACATGCTTTCCAATCTTATTACTCCCACACATGTGGTCTTGGCAATTCTTCCTAAGCGCAAGCTTTCCTAAGCATTAACGGGGGGATAGGTTTGATTTTTGGCCAAACTAGGCCCAATGACATCTCATATTCAAAGCATGCTAGAATAACAGCCTATGACATTTAAGTCTTATTTGAGGCAAAATTAAGCTAGGCCTATCTAGACAAAAGGCACAATGGGCTTAGGCCCATTTTAAATAAGGTTAAATGTAATAGGCCATGTAGCAATCACAATGCAATCACAAACACTTAGGGTCATACAACTTAGGGAAAGTTGCTAAGCTTAACTACATGAGCTTCATGGTTTGGTCTAAAAGGTTTAAGGCTCCCACAATCAGGGGTCTCTCCTAACAAGTCTTCCCAATCAAGAGTAATAGTGTTCAATTAGTTAACCATTTGATATACCGAAGGTACGAATAGGCTCATGGTTCACAACACCATATAGGACAAAAGGGACACAATTTATATCAAATGAAATGCATAGAATAATAAAAATTAGAATACTTAAAAGCTATATTATTTGAGCACTTTTGGATTCAATTCTCAATCCCCAATGAAGTCACCACTATAGAATTTATGTATTAGGGATAAGGCAATTGTGTTTGGAGTTGCTGCCTAGCTTTACATCAGGACCTATTGAAATTAGATCTTATTTATGCCCTAATAATATATCTTTCTATATTCTAACATTTATCAATCATGTATCATGCAAGCAAGCATTACATTTAATAAAGCATACATATCATCTTTACACATAGGGAAAGTAAATTACAATGTTTAAAATTTAATAAAGCATAAATGTCATACATCCACAAATCGGGTTATTCATTAATTGTTTGTGTGACCTGACATGTTGGTTTTCATTATACATATGCAGTGGAATAATTAAAATTTTTAAGAAAACCATACAAAGATAACGGACCCAAAAGATTTAAAATTCATGATTACTAGAAAACATAGTAGCATTTATGGTGTTTGCTATTACCTGTGAACACACATGATTCCTTTCTTCTGCTCACCTCATGGGGTCATTACAAACCACAGTGATTCTCACTGGGAACACCTCCAAGATATCCACATAAACTAGGGGAGAGGGGCTACATGAATTCCTATGTGCTAGTAAGGAATTCCTGAAAATGAAGAAGAAAGAAAAAGTTCTATGTGTGTAGGAGGGCTATGCGTTCTTCATGTTGGCTGATCATAAAAAGTACTTTTTATACTTATTTGAACCCTTTTATATCAAATTATTAACCCTTAAAATCTAACCTACCCTAATGCTTAAATGCCCATGAAAGGGGCTTTTAATTAAGCCATATGCATAAGCCTAAATATGGGTTTATGCGCATCTACACATTAGCCTATACAGGCCTAATCCATGAGACTCAACAAGGCCTCATATTTGATTAGCTAATGTTTGATATAGTCCCTTTAATAATTATAAAGGTCCATTTAAATCTGACTTAAATAGTCTATCAAATTGGGCCCCTAGGGCCCAACCCTCAGAAATCCTAATTTATGAGTATAAACACACCAATTTGGCTCTAAGCCTAATTGTCTATTCTTCTTTTTTCCTACATCTTTTAATGATATCTAAGATCATTAAATCATTCAAACATTTTGAATCTTCTTTCACTTCTTTTAATGTGTGACCCTATGGGTTTTTGAAGCACATTTGCAATATATAGTGAATTAGAGTCCTAGTCTAACTAGTACTCTTATGATTCAATCTCATTAGGTCTATAATTAATTCCCAATTAATAATTAACTTATTACAAGTCTTGACTAGTATCTAGCCATACATCAATCCTACCCAAGTGTCAAAAATTCAAGTGGTTTGACTTAACCCTTTTATATACAGTTACCATGCAATTGGCCTTTCCACCACACTTTATCTCATTTAGGTTTAAGTATGGACTTATGTCAACTCAATACTTAATTAAGTATGTCTACTTAAGACCTAAACATGTTAATTCTAACATTTACATTTTTATTTTCAAAATGCCCTTGTGAATCTCATTCACACTTGGATTTCACTTTAGCCAATGATTTCTTAAATAAAGATATATTAGGACTATGAGATAAACTACCCATTACAATTTGGGATGGTGAATCCTATATTAATCACTCAACTGCCTTCAAGTATCTCAAGCTATACCCAATCTTCTAGCTATGTATCCATCATGGTGAAATAAAAGCACCGGAGTCAAAGCATAGCCCTTGATATTTAATATAACCTTGGTGAACTCAAGTCGGAAGATAGTTGCAGCTATTGATATAATGAGATGATTTCACTAATAGAGATTATATATCTATATGAATATCTTATATTGGGTCTCTAATGTACTTGTTTCCCAAACAAGCATCCATACGTTAACTTAAAGCATTACCATACTTATAGCCTGTGAGAACTATTATTTAACTAGGTCAAAAAATATAATATGTGCTAGTTTATCCATATTAATAATGTCCCATCTTATTTATACTATGATTAGGGATAATTTTGTTATTTCATATTTACATGTAATAAGAATCTCATATCATGAACTCTTTATGATTTCCTATGCACTATGAAATTATACCAGGGACTTTATTACAAAGTTTAAGATTAATATCAAGCAAATGAATTAACATAAGTACTTATGTAATAAATAATGCCTTTATGTATATAATGAATGAATGTCCACAAAATATCTGTATTACACATGTGCTCTAAGGCATGCAACTAACATGACAATTACCTGTAATTTCATAGAAATTGATGGTAACTTCCTAACTCCCATCTCTAAGAGATTACCCTTTATCAAAAATACTTTTTTCTTATGTGACTTTTATTAAGGAAAATCAAAACCATTTTTAATACGAACACACTAAATAATTATGTAAAAAAGTTATTGATGTGATGTTTAAGCTTTTGCATAGAAAACAAGTTAATTAAACTACTTATCACATCCCAAAATAAAGAAAATGATTAAAAGGTACAAAATCAAAACAAATAAACAAAAAACAAACATTGGTCCCATTTCAATGTTGGCTAGTCTGTGCAGACTATATATGGTCCTTAGAATATATCCATTTAGACAAATGGTAAAAACTACATTTGGTCCATCTAGACCTCATTCCTCTTAGAAGTCACCAACTTCTGATCATGCAAACAGATCGATTAAAATTATAATAAATGATCCAAGAGGACTTTAAACCATATTAAATTATCACAAATATGAAAGAATCAGGTATAGTAGCTCATGAAAAGAATATACATCATCTAATGTTATGAACATATGTCAAGATAATTCTTAAATCATTAACTCAAAATCATAGGTCTGTATGGACTATAAACAAGCATGTACATAAAAAGAAGATGTCTGCATGGTCTTAATTCCCTCCGAAAAGTAGTCCGTGCAAACTTACACTTAATTTTAGAATATTAATAATTACAGAATATGCATGAATGCTAATGAATAACAATGAAAAGGAATACATAAATAATTTTAACACAATAATGTTCGTACAGACTATATATGAAAATATTCATCTATGCAGACTACACTCCTCAGAAAAAGGAGAGTATGAGGATTTAACATTGATTCCACAATATAAGTTACATGCATATGACAAATAGAATGTTTGATTAATTATAAGGACATATTTGACATCAATATACTTTAATAACAGGCTATAGTTGTCAGTAGGGTTGAAACACATATTATTAAACATTAGTAAGTACTAGAACAGGATATAAAAGATAAACATAAATCTATTATTAAACTTTGGTCCATGTGGACTAAATACTACAATTGTAAACTTAAAATAATATCCTCACGAACTCCACTTCTTAGAAAGGAAGGTCTACACAAACCATACAATGATTATGAATTTTTTTTTGTTTCATTAACAATGTAAACATGTAAAAAATCATATACAAACATTAACGTACTCCTATAATTAACGTGGGGATTACATAAAATCACCTCACATGTCAATTAGTCATGAAAGATCCTCAGTTAAAGAATGAAAATAACGAGAAGGATGAAAAGAATGAGAAGGAGGCCTCAGATCTTACCTTGATAAAAGCTCTAAGCAATAAGGCAAAAAGGTTGTGGTTTTAGAAGAAAGTAAATATTTAGCTAGGGCTTAGGACTAGTAGAGCAAATCATGCTTTGGAGTTTACTCCTTAAACTCTCAAAAATTAGGTTCTCAGGTTCCCTTCTTAATTCTTCCCCCTAAATAGGTTAATGAAAAGGGTATTTATAAGGTCTTAAGAATGTTCTCCCATTCAATTAAAAGGGAGTTCTAATAGGATTAGGAATTAAAGTCCAAATAGGAATATCTAAATTTTGTAAGCTTTTCAAAATAAGGTCCGTACGAACTAGGGTTAAGCTCATAGGTCTGTGTGGACTTCAGCTTTAATTGTCCTGATAGACCATGGGCCATGGGCTTTATTTCTCTAGACAAGCTCTTTGTTAGTCTATATAGATCTTGAGGTAATAAGTCAGTGTAAACCTACTTATCGGGGCTATTTCTACATTAATCTGTGTAGACCTTGGGATATCAAGTCCATATAGACTTACACTCTAATGGTTCATGCAAACTAGTGTTTCAAGTTACTTGTCTTATTGCTTGGGCCTATCTCTAGCTATCATTATAAGACCAAAACTTGGGTGCTTACAATCACCATGCTTCTTCTGCATCTAAGGCTCTAAGTAGGCCTTGCTTGATAGATGCGACTTCTATCAACTTTAAAATGTTAGATAAAGCTAGTCATTATATCTGATTCATCTATTTCGAAAGCTACCTCTGCTCGGTAGGTGCAAATTTTATTGGCTTGAAAATGTTAGCTAGAGCTATTCATTATATCTAACTTATCTATTTTGTGACTTACCATTGCTCAATAGGTGTGAATTTATTAGCTTGAAAATGGCAGATAAAGCTGGTTGTTGCATCTGACTTATCTATTTCGAGAGTTACCTTTGCTTGGTAGGTGTGACTTCTATCAGCTTGAAAACATCAGATGACTCATTGTATCTAACTTATTTGTTTTGATAAAGATGGTTTTACATTCATTAAGTCATTTAGTGCAATTAAGGCTTCTCAATTAGGCTTAAAGCTGGGTGCTTTCCCCTTTTAGCAGAGTGACTAATGAAAAAAGGTTAAAAAAGGCTAGCGTGATGTTGAAATTTGTAAGTTTTAACCATTATGTAAGTTTGAAAATCTTATAACTTGACTTTACAATTGAAGGAGTTATCTAGTATACTAATCTACCATATGCATAGAGTTACCCCCTATGAAAGGAAACCAATAGTGTTATTTATAATTTAAATCAACCTTTATTAGGTCAAATTTTAACACTCAAAATATACCCTAAGTCAGTCCAGAATGGACCTACCAATTGGGCCCTATTTAGTCTTATATGTATAAACCTTTAAGTGAGCTTAGGTGCATTCTACTTTAGCCCCACTTTCATTAATCCTATATGGCACTCCTAGGCCCTATTTTAAATTAATAATTATTCTAATTTAAGGTTTTTTAAACCCTTTGAAAAAATAAAAAAATTAGATGCAAGAACTATTAGAAGTATGCCCTAAAGCTCATGTAATAGGGTTATATTTATGTATTTAAACCTTGCGAATTTATACAAAAAGGCATTTCTCTTTATATCATGGTGCTTTTATATATATTACCTATAATTATTTGCAATGTCTTAAACCATGTTATAAAGTTCTTGGTATAAAATCATAGTGTAGAGGAAATCATAAAGTTCATGATACGAGATTCTTATTACATGCAAATGTGATATACCTAAATATCCTTGATCATAGTATTAACAAGATGGGATATTAATAATGCATATAGATTAGCACATGTTATACTTCTTGATTGAGTCAAGCATAGTTCTCATAAGCAATAGGCATAGAGATGTTTAGAGTTAACATGTGCATGCTTACTTAGGAAGTGAGCTTATTAAAGACCTACTATGAGATTTTCATATGAATACTTAATCTATGTTAGTGAAAGTGTCTCATTATATTAGTGGTGTAAGTATCCTTAGACTTGAGATCACTAACAGTCTTAAATATGGAGTTATAGACATTGACTCCAAAGCTTTTACTTCGAACAAGAAGTATTCATAGTGAGCTTCTTGGGTATGCCATGACATATTTAAAGATAGGGTAGTAATCAACAAAGGATTCACCACCCCAAATTATAGTGGGGAGTTTATCTCACAATTCTAATTAGTAACCTATATTTAGGAATCTCTGGCTAAAGCAAAGTGCCATGTGTGAACGGGATTCACAAAGGGCTTTTTGGAAATAAAGGTGAAATTATTAAAACAATATGTCTAGGGCTTAACTAGACATACTTAGTTAAGCTATGAGTTAACACATATCCATGCTCAAAACTAGATAAGATAAAAGATGGTGAAAGGATCCCATTGCACTAAAACTATATATGAAAGGACTAAGTTAAACCACTTGACTTTTCAGCACTTAGGTAGTCATGATGCATGGCTAGATGCCTATCTTAACTTGTACAAAAGTGATATATTAATTGGTGAATTGATATTGATTCAATAGGATTGAATATATAGAGTCCTAGTTAGACTAGGACTCCTGCCAAGATATTCTGGAAACCTATAGAGTCACACACATAAAAAGAGTTTAAGGAAGATTCAATGAGATTGAATGTTCTAATGATATGAGATATAATTAGAAGATAAATTAAA
>CANXYI010285906.1:0-11950 GCA_948208565.1 Hura crepitans | reverse complement strand
AAGATGGGTGACCACTTGGGAAGTCCTTCCCTTTGCCCAAGAACAAAACCGTGAGGGGCAGTGGCCCAAAGCGGACAATATCTACAAGGGGGTGACAGGGGCGTTACAGTTGGTATCAGAGCCTGACCCTCCCTAGTACGGTATGACAGTGAGGACGCTGTGTCCTAAGGTGGAGAGGACCACACTTAGGCGGATAGGAAACTTATCCCATATCGGAATGGAGGGAAGATGGTAGTATCCCTTACAGACGCGTTTTGGGTAAAGGGGTGGTTCGAATTTCGTAGGAACTCCGTAGTTAAACGTGTTTGGACCAGAGCAGTACTAAGATGGGTAACCATTTGGGAAGTCCTTCCCTTTGCCCAAGAACAAAGCCGTGAAGGGCAGTGGCCCAAAGCAGACAATATCTGCAAGGGGATGACAGGGGCGTTACAAATCTCCTACCCTATCTTAGATCAAAAAACTCCTACCTCTTTTTATCTTTATGTGAGTTTGGAATTTACCTCTTTATGAACTCTTTTAAGAAAAACTCATTGGTGAGATTGGTTGCTGCCTTCCTTTTCTTAATGGTATCCCACTAATGAAATGATTCCTCTTAAAGAAGAGAAGTTGTACACTTAAAGCTTTCTTCTTCTGTACATATTAGTTGTTCTAGGATTCTAAAGGTTGTCTCTATCCAGTACTCTACTTGAGCTATATCATCCTCCTTTGTACCCCAAAAATCTATGACTCCTATCTTTTCAATTCTCTCCAAAGGTGTCTTCTGTAAAAAAGCTTGAGATGGAGGAGGTACTGGAGCTAGTAGAGGTGGAATAGCAGGTGTTGAAGTATGTCTTAACAAATCCACTATCTATTACAATAGTTGCGGGGATTCTAGTGTATGTGTCTATGCTTATGGTTGTTGCTATTGTGTAGCATCATTAGGTTCCGATATAGCTACACTGCCAGCTCCCCCTTGTACTATTATAGGGGCATAACTAACAACTTCCTCTCCATGATCTTCTAGTATATAATTACTCATCTTGATCAACTACAAAAGAAATAAGACTTATTAGCCTCTTACCAGGGCATTAATTTAGAAAATAAATAACCCTAGACAGTAGCACTAATGTAAAACACCTAGGAACATATAACATATGCTTTTATACCACCTAATGTGACACTGCCTGCTAGATTCCTGAGGAAACTCAACAAGCGATGCACTTCCCACTAGGTTACCCATCCTAAAATTGCTCAAAGTTTACACTCCTTAACACTTATAGTTTATTGATTACGTAGTCAGATATTGCTTAATTTCTCAGTGTAACCCATAACTATTCTTGTATGAGGTATAAGAGACCCAAAAAACTATTTGACAGACATTCAACATGTTTATAAGAAATTAGGCAGCACAACAGTTACCTGGATGACATTTTGAAATTTTTTCTTTCACTTATAAAAGTACTTCTAATATAAATATCATCGATTTATCTCCTTTTGGATCCTTCTAGCCCACTAAGCAACATAACCACATATTAACATACACTCACATATCACACAAGTCCTCAGGCCCAAATTCTTTATAAACCATAGAAATAAAAACTTCTTATAAATGGTCGATTTATATACATCACACATACACTTATATATATATATATATATATATATAGACACTAGTAGTTTCTAAGCCTGTTGAACCCATAACTTATATTGTTTACACGAGTGCCTACTAAACATATAAAAAAAACATATCTATATACCCTTCACTATCTGTGCTGCTACACTGAACTATACTCGAGGCTGGACTACTTACCTCTATAACTTGTGCACCAACACATTTATATGCTAAGTATAAAACTTAGTGGTGAATTTAATGCATTAAAAACATGTCATATATAGGCACTTACATGTAATAATAGGCTGTAAGTGTATAAATACAATGCAAAAATTAAATTCATGCAAGTGACATCAATTTTACTTAATCAGTCTCTCAGTTCATGTAATTACAATTATGCCACTTGGGAATCTCCAATCAATTTAATCATTTAGTGATTTGACATTAATAAGGTCTATACATTAATTTAATTTAATTTAATAAGTATAACTAGATATGCTACATTTAATGACATTATACTAAGAGGGAATTGAAAAGTTGTGCAGTGGCCCACATTTACACCCTAACTGCTACATTGGCCCAGTCTGATACTAGTGGTTAGTTCACTTAAACCTTTTAATACTAGACAAGGGATAGTAGGGATCAGTCCATAGACCTCCTAATATCCTAAACAAATGAACAACATGTAACCCTATGGATAGCAGGGATCAGTTCATAGTCCTCTCAATATCCAAATAATCATCAGCAAATAACTCTAGTGGATAGTAGGGATCAATCCGTAGAGCTCCTAATATCAAAATAATCAGCATGAAATATCTCTAATGAATAGTAAGGATCAATCCATAGAACTAAAAATATCTAGTAGATCACCTATAAATATCTAGCAACTGCTAATCCTTAGTTTATCAGTCAACCCACTAATGGTTGTCTAATTAATAGGCTATCTATCTTTTTTTCGTATACAAATATTTACTTGTCATCATTTTATAATATTTAGAAATGAATAATAGAGAGTAATAAATTTATTTTGACAATTGAAATTTAACCTAAACAGCTACATGTTATTCTTAGTCTTACTAAATAGTTACGGGTTTATTTTTCTAAGCCAATTTAGGTCACTTCCTTAGGCATATTTAGGTCCACTTTAAGTCTAATCTAGGTTATTATCTTAAGTCCAATTATATCCAAGTCCAAAGCAATTTTCAGTGCGTAAGTTACTAAGTCATTTTTCATTGATAGTTAAAGGTCATTTTAGCATTTTTCCATGTCATTTGCATATATTCTAACACATTGCCATAAGCCTAATGCCATATCGATTTGCACATCTCAATTTGCCTTAAAAATGGCCTCAAATTCTTTTTATAAAAGTTTCACAAGCCATCCCAATTTTAAGTCCAATTACATGCCATTTTAAGTTCCATTTTAGGTTAATTTTACAACTCAATTTCAAAACATTTTCAAGTCACATTTTAGTTCTATTTTGACATTAATTCCTTACCACTATCTATTCATTATCGTGCCATATTACTCACATATTTTCTTCTATCTCATGCCAATCTCAAATCATGCATTTCATGCTCAATATGCCTTACCATTCTCTCTCACACACACACCATGCCATAACATGTATATCCTACCTATCTTACCCCACGTACCTCTATGCCAAAGCTTGCTAATGGCCTTATACATGTTTTTTTTTCACATTCAATCATGCATACACATATAATGGTATCATTCAAGCATATATATATGCACACATATCACATATCATGCAACCCAAGACTCGACATGGCTTACACATGCCTACAAGCATTTCTCTATCGCATTTACCATATATACACACAATTCGACCCCTAAAATACCATTTCCCATCTAACACCCCAGGCTACCTTGCCATACACACACCTTGTAACCCAAGGCACCTAATGGCACCTCTCGACCACTCATTGTAACACCATTAAACATTTCTTTTCTCACCATACACATATATAATATATTAACTTCCATATTATACACACTAAAAGCCACTGATTCCTTACCTAGAACAAGCCATAACACAACCCCCACACACACACATAACTTCACGGCCAAAGTGAACCATCCATCAATTTCTTTCAGTAATTCATCACCTAAATCATTCAAGCCACACATAAATAACATTAATACAAGCTTAATTCATTGGTATACAAACTTTAGCCATACAAACCTTAAGTTTCATATAACATTTCTACCAAAATCTTACATAAATTAACCATGGCATGCCTTAAATGTGTTAAATTCACATACCTCACTAAATTTTAAGTCTTTTCCTACACTTTTAGCTTGGTAATTCCCTTGTTGCACTCTACCACCACCTTGGCCTACATACACACATATATGCCTTAAAATAATTCCTGAAAAAAATAAAAATTAAGAAAACAAACTAACACTTGAAATTGATTTTTCAATCTCCCTTTATGTATACTTAATGGTTTCTTAATTTTTCTTGTATTATATAGGTGTTTATAATGCTTTAACTCTTTAAGGACTAATTACTACCTAATCAAATGTAATTTTGGTGACAATTTAGGGTTGAATTAAGCTTGGGAAGCCATAGAAATGGAAGAGAGAAAGAGAGAGAGGTGTTAAGTGGAAAAGAAAAGAAATATGGTGGAAAGTAAGATGGGTGAGTGGTCTTCCCATATGGATACTTAGGTGGCATGAGGGAGTATTTATAGTGGGCATGGATAACTTGAGTGTTGACATGTGTCACTTGAGCTTCCCAAAAATGCACTATTTTGATTGAAACTTTAAGAAATTTTAAAAATTCACTTGGAACACTAACAATTGTTTTGTCAGTTTTAAAAATCCTTGATTGAGCCTATTTCAGGCCTTAAAAAATTTTACAATGAAATTCCATTGGTAGGATAGTTAACAAATTTCTCGATTTAAGTTAAAATCCTAAAATTAAGGAAAAATAGTAAACGACCTCAAAATTTAAAAATTCCTCCACCAATGGTCTTAAGGGAATTTTTGACCTCTAATCTATGGTATTTTTAGGTTTTTTCAGGCACATCCCGAGTTATTCCCAACCCAGGTCCATCTGAGCCTACGACCCACTAGATTTTGCCCTAAAATAATTTATTGGTTATGCTAAACCTTTAAAGTATGTCATTTACAACATCTTCAAGCCCCTCATAGTTTTATGACCAGTACACCTCGCCTCGAGCATTATAAAGGTGACCTGACACTCCAGGCACACTTTTTGAGCCTTGAAGGCAATGTTCATGGACCTTTAACTTACGAGCATTAAAGATTTGATTATTTATAGTGATACTTCTCACAATAGAATAGGATGTGTGATAATGTAGGATGGTAAAGTGGTGGCTTATGCATTTAGACAACTAAAACCTCATGAAAAGAATTACTTAACTCATGATCTAGAGTTAGTCACCATTATCTTTACCTTAATGATATGGAGAAATTATCTTTATTGTGAAAAATGTTATATATATATAGATCACAAGAGTTTGAAATACTTCCATACCTAAAAGGAGTTAAACCTAAAATAATAAAGGTGGATGGAATTGATAAAAGATTATGATTACATGGTTGATTACCACTTAAGTAAGGTAAATGTAATAGCTAATGCATTGAGTTGAAAGCTTTTATGTGCCTTAAATGTAATAAATGTTCAATTATAGTGCCAAAAAGATAGGCCTTGTTAGTAGAGCTACAAATAATACCTAGCTTGATTCAACAAGTGAAAAAAACTCAGAAGGACGATAATCAACTTATGCATATAATGAGTTTGATCAAAGAGAGGAAGCCTACTAAATATGAGATTAATGTATTAGGCTATTTTGTATTAGCATGGTAGATTACATGTGCCTAATTTAAAAGACATCAGGCAACACATATTGCAAGAATAATACAATTCACCTTTTGCTATGCATCTTGAAAGCATGAAGATGTATCTCAATTTGGAGCCATATTATTGGTGGCCTGGGATAAAGAAAAATGTTGCAAAATATGTGGCTAAATGTCTTACCTATTATCAAGTAAAGGTAAAAAACTAGGTTCCTTCTAGATTGCTTCAAATAATAGCAATACTAAAGTGGAAATGTAAAAGAGTTACAATGGACTTTGTCATTAGATTACCTAAGAGTAGGAGTAAGTGTGATGCAATATGGATAATTATAGACCAATTGACAATGATAGTGCACTTCATTCTTCGAAGAATGGACTATTCATTGGAGAAACACTCTCACTTTTAGATAGATGAGATCCTGAGACTACATGGGGTACTAGTATCCTTCATTTTAGAAAGAGATTTGAGACACACATCAAGATTTTGGAAAAAAGCTACATAATTCCTTAGGTACTCAGCTTACATTCAACACTACCTTCTATCCATAAATATATAGCCAGTCATAGTGATTTATTCATGCTTTAAAAAATACATTAAGAAGTTATGCCATTAACTTCAAGGGTAATTAGGACAAGTACCTATCATTGGTAGAATTTGTATAAAATAATAGCCATCAAGTGAGCTTAGGCATTGCACTATATGAGGCTTTATATGGGTGAAAATGCAAGACTCTATTGAGTTGGAGTGAAGTGGGTGAAAGCAAGTTAAGGGGACCGAATATGATAAAAGATGTAGAAAAGAAAGTTAAAATTATCAAATATGAGTTGAAAGTAGCTTTAGATAGGCAAAAATCCTATATGTACTTAAAAAATGATTGATTATGAACTGGGAGATAAGGTTTTTCTCAAAGAGTCACCTTGGAAAAAAATACTTAAATTTGGTAAGATGGGTAAGCTAAGTCCAAGATTCACTAGTCCATATAACATAATAGAACCTGTGGGACTAGTGGCATATTAATTAGCATTACCACCAGAATTACAATAGATTCATGATGTCTTTCATGTTTCTATGCTAAAGCAATACAGATCCAATCCATGCTGTGTGTAGTAGCATAAGAGATAGAAGTATAACTAGATATTTGATACGAAAAAAATTCGAACTAAATTTTATCATGTAAGGTGAAATAATTGTAGAATAAGCTTGCCTACTATTAAAGGTCTATAGAAGTATCATAACTCACATGAAGCAACATGGGAAAGTGAGCAATAGATGAAGGAGCAATACTTATATTTATTTGAATCAAGTAAATTTAAATTTCGAGGATAGAATTTCTTACAAGGAAAAGAAATGTACCTGGCTTCCTGAATAGCACTTCTCAGGTTATGATAAAGGTTTTTAAGTAGTAGGCCATACTGAAGTGACTTAGAGGGAGGTGTTAGTCATGAAACTTCAAAAGGAAAAATAAGGAAGAAAATAAAAGAATTAAAAGAAGCTATAAAACAAAAAAATTCTTATACGTTGATATCTATTAGATAGTGGCCTTAGTTTGAGCTATGATAGAAAAATGTTAGGATGTTCTTAGACTGAGTCAAAAATAGCATGCCCTAAATGTTAAAAAATTAAAATAGTCTAATGGTGAAGGAATCATAATTTCTTGATATTGATAGCTATTTTTCTTGAATTTCCTTTTTATACGATTGGAAATTTTGGCCTATTTCCTTTTTCTTTTGGCTTGAGGTTTGAAGAGGCCCTTAATTGTAAAATTCTATATTTTTTATACCTTAAGAAGTAATTTTAGAGACTATTAAATTTAAATAAAATTTTCTAAATATTTAAAGAAAACTAAGAAAAATACTAGCTATTGGATTGCTAAGTGGCAAAATCATGGTCGTCTGTGTATTCAATATAAACAAGTGATTTCACATGTGTGCATAACACATGAAAACCACTTCATCTCCTTCCTCCCCTTAAGAAGCTGATACCATTCCTCCATAACCACCACTCCCTTATTTTTCTTCCAATCTCAACAATAATTTACCCGAAACCCTTAAATATTATACCAAAATCAGTCCTTATTGTGTCTAGAATCCTATTCTGCTATTTATTTCTTGAGAAATGGAAGATTTTACTAAGAAATATGAAAATTAAAGGTAAGGGTTTTGAAAACCAAAAGTCAAGGTAAGCTTATTTTTGGGGTTCTGATATTTTTCTATAATATTACAAATGCTTAAAATTATAGTACGGGTGTTATTTTAAAGCTTTCATTTGTGTAGATTTTTTTTTCAATTTTTTAATCAATTACCTATTATGGAACTTGGATAAAGAAGAAGGGAGGGAACCCAAAGGAAAGAGAAGGTGTGAGGTGGTATTTAAGACACCCAAAAATTGCTCTGTATGTGTATTCAGTAAAATATGTGTACACTTTGCATTTTTGTACATTTTCTAGTCAATGTGCCTAAAATAAAATTTGTTAGATTAGTAGGATGAGTAGCCCTAAAATAGTTATAAAGCTATAATAAGATTTATATTTTGTTAATTAAGTGAAAATAATGGGTAATTGATGAGAAAATTTATGTATGGATGAAATATGTACTTAACTGAATGTTATGTAATAAAAGGGTAAAATTGTAATTTTGGAAATTATGTGCAATTTGTGTATAAATGTGCTACATTTGCATAAACAGTTATGTTAAAATAGTGTTTTATGATTAAAGATGTAATATGATGGGGATTTGGTGCATTATGAGTATGTATGTTTATTATGCAAGTTATATGTACATGTGTAGTACATATGAGATACAATGTGATGTAAGTTATAATGTTCGTATAATTAAAATGTCTTTTATGATTGTGGAATAAAATTCTTAAATTAGAATTTTGTATGAAATATGAAGGTACCAACGACGTATAGAAAGACATGAATATGACTACATGTTACATAATAAGAACATGTAATGTAAATAATACAATGTAAAGTTCCGAAGCTATGTTTGTTAGACATCTTATTAGGTAGGTTAACCAGTCAACTAGGGAATTAGTAGCTGCTATATAAATGATATTATGTTATATAGGTGCAGTTGCCATCAGGTACATTTGGGCCACCTCATACACGCATGTCGACTCTTAACTTAGCTAGTTATATTATATATATTACTATGAGTTATGCAAGTGCAACCACAAGTAAGTCCAATAGAACCACTATAAATAATCTTATGTAGGGAAGACACTGGTAGGTTTAATAGGACCATTGGACAATTATAATATCAATTGTGATATCCCATTGTGCTGGTGGAGCAGTAATTAAGTTAAAACTATGGGCCACTGCATATCGTGATCCCGATATCAAGTATTGGGACTCTTGTCTATCAAATATGGGCTAGTCAATAAAGTACTAGCATGTATATGCCTTCTAATATGAAAAATGGCTTGTTGTATAGAAATTAAGAATGTATGTGAAATTAGGATAACATTAATAAGAAGGTGAACAATAAGCATAATAATGTGTTTGCATTGATATGTTCAAACCTTTCATAGCATCGCACGAATAATATGCATTTGTATACATCCATATGTAAACATATTTTATTGAATACACCACTAAGCTTAGTGCTTGGCACATTATATTTTTTTATGCATAGGTAGTAGATGGGCTGCTCCAACTAGCCTCAATAGCAATAGTGCAATGGAAAATAGTATTTGTCAAGTTTTGGTGTATTTTTGGTTTATATAGTGTGATGTAATGTTAATAATAGATGACACTCATATATAATTGTGTTATGACTATAGTTGTATTATATGGTATGTTTAAATGTACACATATATTATACAGGTTATATTTCATGAAATGTATGTTGCGATATGATTACTTAAGACATTAAATGGGATTGAGACTAAATAAGTCTAGGATGTTGAAAAATGATTGTGATGATATAGAAGTGTTGTTTTTTTTCCATAGGTTTATCTTGGGAGGTGTTTTTCTGTAGCCATTCTACTATTAAAATTTTAGTAAAATAAGATAGGTAAGAGGTGTCATAATGTAGCATTCATCTCTCATATCTAGCTATAAGGTCAAGGGTGTGGTGTTACCCCTCTACCATGAATCGATGACTTGTTTGATTAGCTTAAAAGAGCTGGAGTGTTTTCTAAGATAGACCAGAGATTTAGGTACTACAAATTGAGAGTGAAGGAATTAGATGTACTAAAGACTACTTTTAGAATGAGATATTATAACTACAATTTTGTGGTAATGCCATTTGGGCTTATCAATTTGCCTATAGCTTTTATAGACTTCATAAATAGAGTCTTCAAGAATTATCTTAATCAGTTCATGGTAGTCTTTATCAATGATATTTTATTTTAATAAAAAAATAGCGAAAAGCTTGAACAACATTTGAGAATAGTGTTAAAGATTTTTGAGAGATGAGAGGCTATACACTAAGCTCAACAAATGTTAATTTTGGCTTAGTGAAGTGTCTTTTCTTGGGCATATAGCTTCTACAGAGAGGCTTGGTGTTAATCCTAGTAAGATTGAGATAGTGATAAAGTGGAAGCCATCTAAGAATACCATAAAGATTAGGAGATTCCTCGAGTTGGCAGTGTAATGTTTGTAAGTTAAAGCTCTATGAATAGTACCACTAAGGCCAAAGAGTGTTCCCAAAATGCTGGGTCACATTCATGAGGTCTGAGGTTAGGTATTGGTCATGAAAATTCAAGGGGCCAAAAAATAATGAAATTGACTTAATTTAAAGATTTAGTAGAACCAATAAATTATTTTAGGTAGCAATCTAATGGGCTGTAGGCTCAGATGGAGTCAGGTCGGGAATGACTCGAGATGTGCTCGAAAAAACTTAAAAATGCCATACCCTAAAGGTTAAAAACTCCCTTGAGTCCATTGGTGAAAGAATTTTTTAATTTTGAGGTCATTTGTAAATTTTCTTAATTTTAGGGTTTTACACATAAATCGAGGTAGTTAGTTAACTGTCCTATCGATGGAATTTGGCTGTGAAATATTACGAGCCTCTAAATAGGACTAATTGAGGATTTTTAAAATAAATACAATGATTTTTAGAGGTTCGAGTGATTTTTAAAAGTTCTCTAAAATTTCTATCAAAATCGAGCTCTTTTAGGACTTTTGGGTGGTCTGTGACCCTACCTATGACACCTCACCACCTATATGAGGCCTAAAGTTGCACCTAAGTATCTGAAGGGTTATATCCACTCACCTCCTCCCTTCTCTTCTTTCTTTCCGCCTCCTCCCTTCTGATGCCATTTTTAGCTTGTGTCTACTATTTTCATTCCATTTTGCAAGCTTTTTCATTGATTATTATAGCTAAAAATCCCTTAATTTTGTTAAGAATTGATTTGTGAATGTGTTGGAAGCCATAAAAGTGCCTAAAGCTAAAGAAAATTCAAGGAAGCTAAAGAGTACATTCAAAGGGTGCCAAGAATATACTTTAGATGTGCAAGTAATTCAACCTATTTTAATTTATTTCCTAGGGGGATTTGGTGATTCTAAGAATAACTATATGCTTGGAATTTGATTTGTAGGTGTGTGTGATTTTTGGTGGATTTTGAAGGTGATATTGGCGTGAATAGAGGAAAAGAAGAAGTGAGGTGTTTTGTAATTTCCTTTAAGCTTGAAGTGAAGAACTCAACTTCCTTGGTAGTGAGGCAAGAGAATTTAAGGCATTTGAAGCATGAATAATGGAATTCATATTTGATAGGCTAGGATTTCTTGTATGGAAATGGTGGGAATGGTGACTAATGTGTGTGAATTTGTGATTTAGTCATATATTTAGGGTAATTTTACTTGTAAGGAATGGTTAGAATGTTGTTTTGATGAAAGAAATGCATGGGAAGGTAAGTTCTCCTTTTGGTCGAGAGGTTTTAGTAAGGTTGTGTATATGTGTATAACTTGTTAAAGTACTTTGTCACGATTTCTAAGGTATATGACATGAAAGATATAAGAATTGTATGCGTATGTAGTGTGAATTATGAGTTTTAGTCTATGCCTTCATTAGGCCAAGAGGTTCTTTTATGGGTAGGCTAAGTGTATGGCATGTTATATGGGATATGTCTTGCTAATGATGACATGATAGGGGTAGGTGAAGAAATTAGTGAATAAAGCTTTTGTGTGTGTGTGTGTGTAGTGTAGTCGAGGCATGACCAAAGTGTGCATCAGCTTAGTTTGTATGGTAATGGCATAATATGTGTGTAGGCATACTTGTGTGATGTTAAAGTGTGTGTATGTGTGCTTGAATAGGATTACAAGTGTATGTATGACAAATTGGGATTAATGGCTGATAGTTATGCAAGGCTAAGATGGCATAGAAATGAGGTATGTGTTGGTGTGTACATGTGTGTGACATGGCATGGATTATGTAATGTTAACAGGGCATGATCTAGATGAATATGCAAAATTAACAAGGCTTGAAATGGATGTAATATAGGATACCTCCTAAGGTTAGAAAAATGGGACTTGATTTGGCTCGAAATGGCATGAAAAATAG
>CANXYI010285903.1:0-15066 GCA_948208565.1 Hura crepitans | reverse complement strand
TGTATGAGAATAGCATATAATGTGACCTATAATGGATATATAATAGGGCTTGAGTTATGATATAGAACTAAGCCTAAAGGAAACTTGTGAATGCCTAAGTAAAAGACTTAAAATTACCCTTTTAAAAATTAGACCTATAATTGTCTAGTAATAAAATTGACCTATAACTGTCCGGCTAAAATTGGACTGTAGAAATTAAATAATAACTATCTATTAATGAATTGTTAATATTTTAAAAGGATGACTAGTAATAAAATAAAAATAAATAAGAGACTATTGGCCTATTAGCTAGACACACGTTGGATGGGTTGACTAGTCAACTAGGGATTTATAGCTACTAGATGTAGAGATGAGAATGGTTAGTAGAGTTGCCGCTTGGCCTTTACACTAGGACCTCTGATCTTCTATACCAAAAAGGTTCAAAATTTAGATCTTATTTATGCCCTAATAATATGCCTTCCATTTTATGTTGTAATGTTTATCAGTCTCGTATCAAGCAAGCATGCATTATATATAAGCATCCATATCACCTTGCATGTACAAGAATAAATCGCAGTATTTTAAAGCATACAATAAACATATTGATACATTTATACATCCAAAAATTGAGTCATTGATTAGTTATGGTGTGACATGATAATTACCTATAATTTCATAGGAATTGGCGATAATTGCCCAACTCCCGTCTTTAGGAGATTGATCTTTTTAAAATACATTTTTAATAAGACTTTTGATTAGAAAAACTCAAATCTATTTTATTATGAAAACACCAATTAATTATGTTGGATGTGAAAGCTAGGTAATTAGCATGTAAAACAAGTTGTTTAACTAATTATTACAACCCAAAATAAACCAAAAGACATAATAAGTACAAAACCAAAGAAATAAAGCAAAGCACTTGAATGGTCTTGTGTGTACATTGATAAGTCCATACAAACTCTATATTGCTTTGGCTAGTGTCTATGCAGACTACTACTTATAAGGGATATTATGTCCATCTGGACCTTCACTCCAGTGAGAAAAGTTACTTACATTCAACTTAAAAGAAGAGGCTTAACGATACCATATAAAAGAGTCATATAAAATCATAAAGAAAATAAGAAATAAATATATATGAAACTAAAATTCAAAGTAGATGTCTATGTGGACTACATTCCTCATGAAAGGGAGTCCATGTGGACTTGAAGATAGAATATACCAGAATGAAACAAAATCATTTATATAGACTACATTCCTTGCGAGAGGGAATCCATGTGGACTATATAATAATTTTGATTTATTAACAACATGTATTTTAGAGAATGAGATAATTGTGCAACATGCCAATATTATAGAATAACATTAACATGGTAAACAAGATATATTAAACCATGATATATAAGACAAATAAGACACTATTACTGAACATAAGCCTGTGCGGGTAACATATCATACATATACCAAGAAACTAAGTCCATACAGATATTAACACACTCATAAATAAGTTTGTACAATTAAGAAAAAGATAACATAATGAATATGATGTAATGGTAGTTAATTGTACACTATAAAACAACTTAAAACCATGACCTACTCCTATATCAAAGTGGGGATTACATAGAATCACCTCACTTGTGATCAATCCTTAGAGATCATAGCTCCATGAAAAATAGTATCAATATATATAAAAGAGACCTTAGATATTACCTTGTGAATAAACTCTTTAAGCAATGGCACAAAAGTGTAGGAGTATAGAAGGAATTATTTTAGGTGAGGCTAATAAGACTAGTAGCGCAATTCCTCTTTAGAGTCCTCTCTTGGACTCATGGATAGGTTTATTAGCTGCTATGAATTTGATTCTCAGCCCCCTCTTCTTCATACATAAGAAAGTATTTATAGGCTTAGGTTTAAGAGTTTCTCATCTAAAAAAAGCAGAATCCTAATAGGATTAGGAATTGTAGTCCAAATAGGAAGATCCCACTTCTGAAAGATTTTACATCGACAAATCCATGTGGACTTGTACGGCTTAGTCCATCGAACCTAGGTTATATGCTTTCTTATCAGTTTATAAGTTTTAGTTAGTCTATATGAACATAAACTTGTACTTTGTTCGGGTGGACCATGGGCCTTAAGCTTGGCAGAGCTGATTAGACTAGTACAGACCTAGGTAGAATATGTCTATGCAGACCCTATTTAAAATAGGTCTGTGCGAACTTGCTTCCTAAAGGGCTTGGGCCATTGCTTAAGAGCTTGTCTCTTATGATTGTCATAGGCCAAAAGGTGAGGTGTCTACACTAGATATTTTATTTGTTTATCAGACTAGGCCGGTGCAGTAGTCAGGGCCCACAAAATGGGTCACTACACTATGTTATGATGATAATAATTGTCTATTTATCAGACCAAGCTGATGCAATGGTTAGGGTCCACAAGATAGGCCACTACACTATGTTGTTGATATTGCTATCTATTTATCAGACTAAGCTAGTGTAGTAGTTGGGATCCATAAGATGGGCTACTGCACTAGGGTTAGTGTAGAGCCCAAGGTCTATAATGTAGAACCATTACATAGTTTGAGTTCCCTCTTAATCCAGTGTCTGAAAGTGTAATCTATCAAGTCAAGTCTATTTGATAAATTAAATATTTCATTTAATGACAGTTAACAATAACAATAGGATTAATGATAATGTAGTAGTGGCATAATTGTAATTAACTGAATCATGAGACTTGTTAATTAAATAATATAATAAAATAATATTATTTTAGTACATGGATCAAATGTATTGCATCATGCATCCATGACATGTTAATTTATCTGTGTGCTAGCATTAACATGTTTTTATTATTTCAAATTCACCACTAAGTTTCATACTCAGCATACCTGTGTTTGGTGTATAGGTAATAGCAGGTAGCTGTCCAACCTCAAGTTTTGTGCAATGTAGTAGTAGAGGCACTGAATGGTATCAGATTTTATATTATTTTAATAGTTTTAGTAGGCACTCATGTAAATACTGTAGGTTATAAGTTTAACAAGCTTAGGAGCTACTAGTGTCTATAATATTAAGTTAATCATGTGATGTATAAAAATAGGCCTATGGATCTGAATGGTTTAATTTCTATCTATGCTAATGTTTGTGGACCTAAGGCCTAAGTGATGATTAACTATTTGTCATGATATATAAATGATAATGGAGGACTAGAAGGGTCCAGAGGGTGACAGGAGAAGTAATAGTGGTTATTAGAAGTGTTTTTAACAGGTTATAATTTTCAAAATGTCACCCGAATAGCCGTTGTGCTGCCCAAATTTTTTTATAACTTAAAATTGGCCACCAGATAGATTTATAGCTTAAATATACCCTGAATAGTAATGTAAAAGTGATAAACAAGAATCTAGCCAATATTTGTCTAGATAATAAAAAGAATCAGTAAGTGTTAAGGAGTATGGGTCTAGAGAAATTTCAAGATGGGTGACCTGGTGAGAAGTGCATCGCTTATCGGGTTTCTTTGGGAATCTGGTAAGGGGTGTCACAATTTAATTAAACATAGAAAGACCTATAAATAGAGAAATTGAAAGTATTTATATATGAAATCACATACTTGGCCAAAATTGGTTTTTAAAGGAAATAATGATGATTTAATAGTGATTAGATGAAATAATTTGATTAAAGGATATATTAATGAATAGTAATACTTAAAAAAATTTCTAAATGAAAGAATTGGTATAATTACATTCAAATGATATGTTAGGCCAAAATTGACATAATAAGAATGTCAAGGTATTCTTAAACCCCTTGATTTAGCATGATAGTTAGATTATGCTTGAATAAATGGTAAAGTGTGAAACTTATGTAAAAGAAATTTATAAGCATTCTTTGATTATGAGTTTTAATTACTAACATGTGATGTATAGTACTTGAATTTACATAGTTTGGAAAGTTAATAGAATTAGTAAATAGTCTCTCTAATTAAGCTTAGGGAAAGTATATTAAAAAAAAGATAAAAAAATATAACTAGGATGTAAAATTACTAAGGGCCGAATTATAGATGACAAAGATTAATGGATATATTAAAGACATAATCGAGTAATACAATTAATTATAAAGTGTATGATACTACATGAATAATTATAGAAAATTAAGTATTTAAAGTAGATATAATTAAATGTAAGTTAAAAAGATGCTTAGCTATATCTATATAGGTTTAAAATATGTGTACATGTATATGATATCCAAGAAAAGAAATGTCAAAAGATTGAAGTTATGGAATGATCATAATGAAACATTATTTACAATTTAAGGGAAAGAAATAATGTTTCATAAAATAATTGAGATAATGATCAAAAATTAAAGAAGGATATGTAAACAGAAAAGCTAAAAAAGCTAAGGGTAAATAGTTAGAAAAAAGTAAGTATAAATAATAAGTCTTTAAATTTATGAAACAAAAGAAAATAAATTTCAAGTGTAAGGAAAGAGAAAGAAAAGTTGAATTATTCTAATTATAGAATAAGCAAAATGAAGTGTGTTTTTATGATTTAAAATAAAGAAATAAAAGTTTACGAATTGATTAAGTTATTAATCAATAGTTAAAGAAAAATAAGTACCTAGAAAAGTTTAAAAAAACCTAAAAATAAATATATAGGAAAAAGTAAGTTATGAATGATAAATCCTTAAATGAGATACAAAAGAACTAATTTCTAGGTGTAAGGTAAAAAGGTATTCATAATAGCAACCTAAGGAATATAGTACCATAAGAACACAAAAATGAATAGATTGTTATAAAAAGAATAAATTGTGATATTTGTGAACAAGACAAGAGCTAATAGAAAATATGAGGATCAATAGGTAAAAATAAATTTGATGCCATAAGATAAGATTACAAAATTTTATAAACAAGTGAAATTTAAAGATAAGCACTTGAATTATAATGTGGATGATTCATAAGGTACTCAAATAGTAGTATGAGTTTTACTTTGTGAATTTATTCCTTTTCCTTTCTAAGCATATTAAAATATGTTTGGTAATTGATAGAATTATCAAGACTACATATAGGATATAAACTTAACTAAGTCTGTGGGATATTATAAAATGAGAGAATATTGCATCATTATAATTTACCATGGTTTCATTAACATTTATTTCCTTAATTAATTTATAAGAAATATAAGCACATGTAAGGCCTTGATATCTTACATAATTTATACAGCCCAGGATAGGTTGACCGTGTAAGTAAGGATCCACCGTTATAGCCATAGCCTATCATATAGTGCATCGGCATTTACCATATTGCACCCTTTTGTGCCTACCGTATAGCACTTCTATTCTTACAATCACTTAGAGAGAGTGTTATTCCCTATATATGTTATTTGGGTGCAATATGCTATATTGTTATTTGGACACTTCAATGTCATACCATTATATGTCATGTTATCTTGGCATTAGTAACTATTATAGGATTATCAAAGGCAAGAGTAATATAAAAAGATATAAAAGAATTAACTGAGATTATAAGAGTAAAAAAGATTAAAATATTAATGAGAAATCTCCACATTAAGATATCAACCTAAAGAATATAATACCATAGATTAATTAGAAAGAGAAATCTCTATATTTAAGACTAGTAATTATAGTACATATAATTATTTTATCAAACTAAGAGTAAATAAAACCTATATAAGATATCATAAAGTTAATAACATGATTAAGATATCAATGAGAAATATTAAAGGAATGAAATTATATATAAAGCACATGAATTAAGAAAGGAAACTAAGTCATTGTCATATAAAGATAACATGAATAACAATAAGGTTAAGATTGAGTCATAAGGATTATAAGAGCAATAAAAGTAACAAAAGAACCGGAACTACTAAGTGTAATTTAATAGAAGATAGCTTAGGATAAGTATTAAAACATAAATACATAGAATCCTTATAAAATGTTTTAGGGAATATATATTAGGAAAGAAGCAATCGATTAAAGTCTTAAATATAGGAAATATAATAATAGAAGACATAAGTGTATAGTATTTAATTATAAAGTAAATATATGTGTTGTTAATACATGAAAATTAAATAAGAAAAGAATTATGAATAAATGTAGTTACTCAAATCTAGATAACTAAATTTTAATAAATGTAAATAATGAACTCTAATTGTTGAAACAAATATAATCTATAGTATAACTAGCAGTAGTTGGCAAAAAATATGAGAATTTATGTGACATAGATAATGTAGTTTGTCGCATGTTGATGATATAGTAAAGGTAACTATAAGATGCTCTTAATGCAACTTGTGTGATTGTGTTTGATTGAACATAAATTGATATAGTGAAATGAGGTTGAATAAAGCATTACATACCATTATGATGTGTTAAATAAATTAAGAAATAATTATGTAAATAAGTGCACTTGCATTATGATGAGCATGTTTTAATATCTTATAAGTGAGAATACTATATTGGTACGAAAAGTGAATTTAGTCTTATGAGAAAACATGACTAAATAATCTATAAATATGCAATTGTGATGCTTAATGCACTTTAGAGTATATGATAACACTAAGTTAGAAATGGTAAGTGTCCTATACTATGCCGACATAAAGTATGCATAAATAGGCTAAAGGTATGCTCGTGATGACGTTTAACACATTTTAAATCACATTATAACTCCATGATAAACATGGTAAATAACTCTTGATGTGTAACACAAAACATGACATATATGATGTGATATAATCATATAGATATGATAAACAAGAATATATGGTTATATGGGCATGATGGCCAAATGGCCTATATAAGAATGTGATCTTGATATATACATACATGCATATATACATGCATACATACATATATATATATATATATATATATATATATATATATACATGATGCATGGCCGATGGATCCAAGATATGGTTTAATGATACTTAAGGCATCCATGAGAAAGGAAGCATAATGATGTTGAGATTTTGTAATTTAAAAAACATGCTAAATGTATCTAATGTAAAGTATATAAAATTATGTGAAATCTAATTAAAGGATATGTAAAGCCATATGAATGTAGACAACCTAGTCCAGACAGGTTAACTGGTCAACTAGGGAGATTATCAGTTGCTAAGGTATTATAGTACTTATTTTATGGCCTTCAGGCCTCAATATATGGTTGTCTAGCTCTGTATGTGGTCTTCAAACCCCTGATATAACCTCTGTGGTCCTTCTATGACCTTCAGCTCCCAATTATGGTCTAAGATTTTATACATCCATTATATGGCCTTTGTGGCCTTAAGAGTTCCCATTATCTAATATCGACATATTGTTTATTGAGTATAGGTAATTAAAAGAGACTTATAATCTAATAAATCAAGGAATTTATCTAAGAAAAATCTAAGACAATGTAAGCTTGCATAAACTTTTAAAGCCCTTTAATAAGACTCTAATTGGCACATGCACACGGCCACACAAATATATATATATACCCTATTTTAGCTATAACCTTAATAACCTAATATAAATGTATAATGATCATAGGAATATTGAATACAGTGTTTACACATATTGTAATTCATTAATGGACATGGAAAGAAATGAAGTTAGTGATATGTGAACATAATGTGATCAATGTATGTTGTAAATAAAGTTTAATCATATGCTTAAGTAGTGAATCACATGTAAATAATAACTTTGAAAAATATTTAAAAAGGATGAATAGTAATAATGATTTATGTTGTTATGAGGACTTATGGGTCTATATAATGAATGACGAAATGTTACAATTAATTTTACTTTAGGATAATGTATTATAATTTATTTGAGTCAAATGCTTAGTATGTATTCTAATTATTTTAAATCAATATAATATGAATATACAGGCATTTATAGGTATTATTTAGGTCTGAGAAGGTTTATTAATATGTGTGTATAGTTTATGGCTTAATATAAGGAGATACATCCATTTTAATTGAGTATTTTTAAATGGTTTTAAAGATAATGGGTTATGTAATATTAACTAATTGGTGAGACATGAAATGGAAGAAACTTATAATAGGGATTATAAGATATACATAAAGGCTTTAAGTAAGAGAGAAAGTTATAAGTATGCTAAATGGCATTTCATGTCTGATTAACATCCATTGATAATTTAATTGTATATGGGTATTAACTGGAACTTTATATCATGCTTAGAAGACACTATGTTCTTATCTTCTAATATTTGATAGAACTAACTAATGGATAATAATGGATTATCCCTACATGCATTGTGTCTGTGTCTATGTGTGTGTGTATGTATATATATATATATATATATGTATGTATGTATGTATATATGTATGTATGTATATATATATATATATATATAGAGAGAGAGAGAGAGAGCTATATGTTATTGGATACACCGCTAAGTTGCACAGCTTAGCACATAGCATTTGTTATGTGATGCGTAGGTTTATAGATGTGTGTACATAAAGGCTACAAGTCATAGAGGATGAGAACTATGGAAGAAGAGTTTATTTTTATTTTAGATATATGTAAATCTATATGTTTGAAGTTTGATATCAATTTTTGTATGGAACTCATATATAATAAAAGGGTGATGTATAAGTAATGTATCTTTATCATGTAAAGAGATATGGTATATATATGAGTTATGCGAGTATGTTTGTGTATGGATGGTTATCTTGAGATTATGCCATTAATTATGCCATGTTTGATGTTATGGTATAGTGTAGCACATGTTGATGATATGTGTTGAGATGAAATAGATGTATGTGTATGTATTATGTGAAGGAATGATGTATGTGATATGTTATGATAGATGAGATATGGTAGTTGTATATTTTAAGTATGTAGAAGTGTTTTTTATATAGGTTACTATTAGGGATAGTGTCATTAGATAGCCATTATGCTATCATATTTTCAACACAATGACCCCTAATATTTTAACCTATATAATGAATTTTGCTTAGAGTATTTTTATATGGTTTTCATGACATTCAAGTTTGATAAAGGTTTTAAATAAGGTTGATATTAGTAATGTATCATCTCTCATTTGGATCCAAAAGTGGGTCAAGTGAAGGGTGTCACAACCACAGATTGGTAAGATAAGCTTTTCCAATACATAGCTAATCTTCTCACTTTTGAGAATTATTTTAAGATTTTGAAGCTAGCTTATGAAATTAGACCTAGACAATTTCTTAGTGTCAAGAATTGTGTGCAAATTTAGGTTACATGAACTCATGATGTATATCTGCCTATATTTAAAGATTAAGAAACACGCTAGTGCATGATTGTGTACATGAATGCCTTTGAAAAGATCTTTGATAAAACACTTATTTTACTCCCACTATTTTATTACAAACTAATAGCCCTCACCATTATTCAAGAAAACCTCGATGGTTTTCCATGTGAGTTAGTACCCATCTCTTGTTAAGGTTAAACATTGGGTTAGCATAACTTATAACTAAAATAATAGGCATTCATGCCAATTGCATTTACATGCAACTACTGATCATTGGGTCACCAATCCTTGGTGCATATGTATCATATACATATTTCCCTAATCTTGCCTCAAGACCCATTAGCCTTGAGTCAACTCAACAAACTAATGGACTATCTACGATGGATCCACTAATATAGTTGGAACATATTTCAATGTAGAATGAGCTTGGGTCAGCCTAATAACTCAATACTAGGAAGAATTTTGATTCAATCTATATTAATAGAAGGCTTGCAAGTCTTAATATTTAGAGAGATTTCTTTCTTTTTAAATCTCATCATGGTTATCATACTTTGGTATTCACATGCAATAGGATTAGCATACACGTGCATATTTAATCTCATTAAATCATACATATATATTTAATCACATTGAATATATGACCTAGTTATGGAATTTTACTACATCAATTTCCTAAGCTAGAGGAAATCAATTTGGGCCAAACCCTATGTAGCATGTATGATTACAAACCTAATAAAGAAATAATTAAAATAGTTCTATCTAATTCTTTGTTGGTCCTCATTTTATTGACCTTTTTCTCCATTTGTTCCTTGCATTTCTTCTTCCTATTCTAACCTTATGTAATCCAATTAACATAATCATTTTGTGTACAAAACCTCACGTTACATGTGAGGGGATTTAGATGAGGAGAAATACAATAGAAATGCGAGAAAAGGCTAGGACACGCAGGGCCAATTTACTAAAGAAAATAATTCATACAATCCTAATCAATCATATTGGTCATAGTCTGTAACTAGTCATCAAGCCAAAACATACACCTTTAACATGCATTTCTAATACATCACATGTATTAAAACTTGAAAATTTGATTACCATATTTTACTAGTATTATAACTCTTTATAAAACTAGCTAGTTTTATAATTTCGATTTGTCGATCATTTATACCTATAATCATGGAGTTTTAATCAATATTAATTATACAATTTAACTATTTAATCACATTAAGTCAATTAAATCACATTACTGTATTTATAAGAGTTCTAATCCAATTATAATTATAAAACATATTAAGATTACAAGTATTATCATTTAGAATCAACATTCCAAATCAAAAAGAAAATTCAGTTGGCCTTATTTCTTTTATCCTTATGCATTTGTATCACAATTACTATAACTCTCGGCAGTCTCAAGTCATGTACAGTGGACCCTAGGGTTATGAATAGTAACCCTTGAGGGACAAATAGGGTTCTCTTATTGATTAAAAGTATAAAAGGGGTATAGGTTGGGTTAACATTTTGGTAAGAAAATAAGGTCAATTGGATAGTTAATGACTAATAAGAAGTATGGTTGTGAAGAGTATTCCCCGAACTTCAGTCATACTAACCAAACATAATGAGAGTAAATATTATAAAATAATTTTGGATGAAGTTTGAAGTACAAATGATGTCATTTAAGTGGTTAAAAATGCAATTAATGTTTTTACGGCAACTTCCCTAGAATAATGACTTAGTTCAAGTTAAACGATAAAATATTCAGTTTGTGCTCAAAATGACTTTGGAATAGCATGACCTTAAGCTCAAAAATTCTAAATAAGTCAATTATAATGGAATTAGAATTTTATAACATTAAAAAGTAATTAAATGAAATTAAGTGAGAATGTAAGAGTTTAATTAAATTAGCTCTTCTCGATTTTTAATTACTATCTCAGTACTTATGAATTATGAATTTTCTTTATTAATGGTATAAAAAGAGAATTAAATTTACACATCAAAATTAATGAATTAATTTTTAAAAAGAGAAAAAGGCTTTAGATAAATGTGAGCCCTTAGATCAACTAGGTGGCACACATTTACATTATATAAAAGGGAACTATATTTAAATTAAAAGACCAATTCTCCTTTTTCTACCCCTAGCTTGGCGATGCCATTAACAAGCCACTCTCCCTTTCTTTGTCTTCCTTCTTCCACCAAATCACACACACAAAAGCCAAATTCCACCACTAAATTAGCCTTTACCACCTCTAGATTAATATTCTAAAGAGAAAAAAACAAAAAAATTATAATTTTGGAGATTTGCAACCTTGATAAATATTGCCACGTGTGTTGGTAAGTGCTCAATTTCTCAATTTTATATTTTTTTAAGATGTAATTCAATGCCAATTAAGTGTTTCTATATTCATTTTTATGTTTAGATTAGTCTAATAATTTATATGAATTTTTCTAACATTAAACCAATTATGTTTTAGACAAGAGTGGTGAATTATAATGCCCAAAAATCCTAGTGTTATGAATAGTACTTCCCCAAATGTGAATAGTATTTCTTGAGACTTGGGTAACACTAATACAACTAAATGGAGCTATCAATCATAATATAATTTTGGGTAAATTTTGAAGTTAAATTGAAGTCATTTAGATGGTTAAAATGATAGATAAAATTTTATTACAGTGTTTCATGACTAGTGACCTAGTTTTAACTGAATCATAAAATATATGGTTTTTGCTTAGAAAATTTTGAGATTAATACAACCTGATACTTAAATATTCCAAATAGTCCACTAGCATTGGAATTGGAATTTTTAAATATCAAGAAGCATTTTCTTAAAATTGTGCAAAGTTAAAAAGTAATAAATTTATTCATTTTTTGAGTTTTTCGAGGCTTTTAAGACATGATTCGAGAGACCTCATATGATTTTTAAAAGTGTTAATTAGGGACTAAAATGGGTGGAAAATATTTTAAAAGATATGCAAATAAAGAGGATAAATGATGGCCATTGGATTAAATAACCTATAATTATTTTTGGTTAACTTTTAAATAGTATCACTTCTTCCTTAAGCCCTCTAGCCAACACCAACTTTCCCCTACCTTCTCTCTTTCTTTTTCCATGCCCACTAAAATTCACTCTCTAAAATCACTTCTAAACTTCAAATAGCATGGATTAAGTTTGATTTATGGAAAGAAACTCAAGAAATAAGGCACGGATCGCAGGATTTTTGAGGTAAGATGTTGAGGTGAATAGTAATTAAATTTTGATATAAGGATAGTTTATGGGGTTTGATATTTTTCTAAGTGTTTTTAGGGGTTATTTAAGGTTTCTATAAGGATAAATTACATTTTAAATGAGCCTATTATTTTATATGGATTTTTATAGTAATTTTGGTTTATGAAATGTAAAGAAAGAGGGAACTAGCAAGATTAAAGGCAAAGAGAAAGTTTAATGTGGCTATTTGGGTGTGAAAAAGCTAAAAGGTAAGTTTATTCATTATAAAATACAATGTGCGTGTTGAATTGAATGTTAAAGTGTGTGTTTGGTGTATGTAATAAATGTGTTATGTCATAAAATGGCATGTATGGAATTTAATGTGTTTGATATGAGTTATAGTGATTGTATAAATGTTGTTGGATGACTAAATGATGGATGAGTACTTGGATGCACTATGGCCAAAATGTCTTAGTGTGAGTTATGTGTTTTTATTGGTTGGGAATGATGTATATCTATAGAATTGGAGGATAATGAGTTAAAGATGCAAGTTGAATATGTTAGAGTGAATATGCGTGGTTTTGCTAAATAATGCATATTGATAATACTAAGTGTGTGAGGGTTATAAGTATACTTAGATGATGTATAAAGGGTTATGTTTAATTGACTTGTGTTATAAAGAAATTGGTATGTTAATTTCCAAGTTTTAGAATTTAAGCTTGAGTGGCTTATAGTGGTAAAAAATTTGTGTGCCTTTAAATGGTGATTTAGTGTGATCAATATGGTAATGTCATGCATAATGTGTATATGAAGTAGGAATGGAATGAAAATTTTACGTATATATGTTTAATGTGACATAATGCAAGATTTGGTTATGTATATCATATTTATATGTTAAGTTTCATAAAAAGAGTTAATATGTTAAGTATGCACATGTATTATTGTAATGCTATGAAAGAGGATGTAATGATGTCTTATGGCCATAAAAACACTTGATTTTGGGATGATGGCATATGATGGCCGAATGGCCTAAGCTACATGTTATGGATAAAAATGTTAATTTATAGAACATAATAGTAATTTATGAGGAGGATGGAACATAATAATAATTTATGATGAGTATGAAACATAATAAAAATTTATGATGCGTATGGAACATAATGATATTTTATGATAACTATAGAACATAATGATATGTTATGATAAGTATGGAACATAATGATATGCTATGATGAGCATGGATATGTGGAAGGACACCTTTGGCATGTGTTATGCTATAAAGGTTAAAATATGGATTATGGTCTATGTGATGACAATAATATTGTTATGAAGTGCATGATGAATGATATGTAAACAAATGAATAAGAAACATAACACTTTTTCCTTTAAGGTTATTTGTTAACCTTATACTTAATAAAACTTACATAAGCTACTTTAAAATGTTGAAACTAAAAAGATGAAGGTATATATATAGACAACCTAGCTTTGATAGGTTGACTGGTTAACTAAGGAGATTAGCAGTTGTTAGGGCACCTCAATGTGTTTGAGTTGCTTGGATCATTGTATTGAGACTTATGAGCCATAGTATTTGCCTTGAAGCTATAATTTGTGTTTGAGTTTGCATTTGAGACCTATGAGTCACCATATTAAGGCCTATAAGTCATCATATTAAGACTTATAGGTTAACATTTAAGACCTCTATGGTTACTTTTCATACATTTGTGGTCACTAAATCCTATTATCTAGTTAAAGGTAATTGTCTTTTACATATGGGCAAATTTGTTAAATTATTTATAACAAAATACTGAACATAACAAAACATGTGAATGAGATTTCAATTTATGGGTATGTATATATCGGGCAAGTATGAATGTTATTACATGACTATAAGGATGTCTCATATGTTAATAGCATGCATATATTTTTTATGAGATAATCACATGACATGTATGGAATAGATTGATATATGTTGTTTAGCATAAAGTGAATGCTTTGTATGTGTGGATGTGTGCTATAATGAATACACTACTCTAAGCTTTATGCTTAGCATATCGTTGTTTTTGTGATGTATAGGTCAAAGAAGTAAAGATAACAAAAGAAGCCTCCAGTAGCTGTGCAGATCAAGATATAGTTCACATTTTGGTATATTTTAAAATTCTTTTGTATAAATTATGGGTCATCATGATAGTTGTCTACTCATATGTTGTATATAAGGGATTTGGGTATAAACTAGTATCTTGTAATGTTTTGTAAATGTAATTGAATAACTTTACTTTTGTAATGTATATGTAAAATATGGATGGTATATATATAAGGAGATTCACCATCCATACTGTAGATACCCATTTTCGTCCGGGCTTTAGTAATACATATTATTATTAAATGATAGGTATTAAAGTTGTATGATGTTAATTGAAAATTATTTGTGATGTAATGTTAAATTAATATATGACTATTAGTAGGAATATGTCATATGAGCATGTATATAAAAATTATTGATGGGAGATAGTTTAATTAATAATTAAAACTAAGAATAACAATAGAAAATAAATATGTGATGAATAATAACTATACAATAAAATAATGAAAATTAATTACTAAAATAATGAATTAAAATAATTACAATCCAAATAATAAAACTAATTAATCACAAAAAATT
>CANXYI010285736.1:0-17787 GCA_948208565.1 Hura crepitans | reverse complement strand
GTCTCAATTTTTCGTAGCATTATTTCTCATGAATTTAACATTTTGTGTCCAGTGATATTTTTGGTTCAGGTATAGGTCAACTGGACAGTTATAAGTCCTTTCGACCCTGTTTCAAGGTTCATTTCTGAGACCATCTGAGGTCCAATTTTAGTGCAATTTTCAACAACAAATTTCATACATTCCATAGCCCAAAGCAACATATACTAGGCCATTTACAAGGCCAAAACATAAGCTCAAAAGCCATTACACATAATTATACATAATAACCCTCAAGGCACAAATTTTAGGCAACTTATTTAATCTTAAGTTATAGCCCTTTAAAGGCACATTACCCCAAATTTTCATGCATTCTTTCAAGCCAAGTTTAGCATCATTTCTCATGTCATTTCTTTACTATGTTACATGTCATTTTAAAGTAGATAAGTTACTTGCTTTCATGCCACAGTAGTTAAGCTAATTATGTTTATCTAACTAGGCATTAGTATACATAACATGGAACACTTGTTATCCCCTTTCTCATGCCATTATCATTAATCTAACTTTCAAGTACAACTACTCAAGAACCTTTATCATGCATTTCCATATTAATTAATAGCTTAATCCCACTTCCATACATACCTTTACCATTTCATGCAATTAAAGTACACATTATCTAAGTTCATGTCACTCTAATATCATGCATTACATGCATAGTACATTATATCTTCCTTAGGCACCAAATTTGCCCACATAGCATACTTGCCCAACTTCCCTATGCCATGTATACCTTGCAGCCACTAAGGGGAATTATTGCCAATACCTCCAATTTAACATCACTTATCACATATACCTCTTGCACATTAATAGGCTAACATATATCCACACATGTAGGCTTTATACCATGCACGCCATACTAATGTACTAGCCATAAATGCCTCGGTTACATGCACACTTCATGCCAACTACATACACTTCTATCAATTTCTAAAGGATACCATTACAAATTCATTCATAAGCTATTAATTCATACTCTACATACCATAAGCACATTTTATTCCACTTAGGTACCTTTTGGCTAACCACACAATCAACATATATTTTAATTCCTTTCATCAATTCAACCATCCACACCACCTAATCAACATTCAATTTAGAACAACACAACAAATTAACTACATCTTACCTAAGTTCAATGCATTATGGCACGCTTGAAGCTAAAACTCAACCATGAAACTTAAGAGACATAAGGTAAATGCTAGAATTCACATACCTTTTAAAAGAAAAACCAATTTGCACCCTTTTCCCTTAAAAAACCTTTAAACCATGATTTCTAGCTCTTTTCATATAAACTTCCTCCCTTGTCTTCAAGCCCTTTCATCTATTGATTCACCTCCAAAACCATTTAAACACATTGCCTTAAGTCTTAAGCATTATGGACATTCAAATTCATCCATAAATTCCCAAGGAAACTTAAAAAAAACCCATGAGAACTCACCTTGAGTGCTTTGCTGCCCCTACTGGAACCCTACTGACCTTTGCACCTTTGATGAATTTTAATTAATTCATGGGAGTTCCTTTTCTAGAAATTCTTCCTCTAGAACTTCCCTAACATACGGTAGTGAATTTAGGTGAGTTTTGTTTTCTGAAACATAATGAAGAAGGCCATGAAAATAGCCCCATTTCCTTCAAGTGGCGTCAGTTCCAGCAGCTTGAAAAAGGGAGGAAATTCTTCTTTACGAGTGGATTCTTCCACTTGTCAAGTGGCCTTGCCACTTGGCATGTGTCTTAGTCTAAATAGCCAAGTGTGGGTGGTTCCCATAGCAACCCGAGCCATCCCATAATGTCTCAATTTTTTAGCAAATTTCAAAAATTCACTATAATTAACACGAACCTCAAAAAAATACACTGTTTATTTTAAAATTCATATTTTAATCCCCTCTACATACTCACAAATTTTCATGGCCAAAATCCATCAATAGGGCAATTTTTAGACTACCTTGATTTGCATGCCAACCTAAAAAATTACAAGAATTTGCAAATGACCTTAAAATCCAAAAATTCTTTCACCAATATACTAATGGAATTTTTGAGCTGTAGGGTCCACCATTTTTTAGTCCATTTGGGCACATCTTGGGTCATTCCTGGCTGAAAAATTTTTATTACCTCGAGGGGTAGCTTACAGTTCGAAATGAATTATTAGTTCTACTAAATTTTTAAATTTTTCCTTTTTCATTAAATTAAAAGCCCTTCAAAGTTTCATGACCAATGTCACTACCTCAATTTTTGTGTAAGTGCCCCGTCACTCCGAACACACTTCTTAGACCTAGTGGCATTGTTCATGGAGCCTTGAAACACGAGCATCACAATTACAAAATGATTATATTATTTTTAATACAAACAAAATAGTTTTAAATATTAACCTACTCCTATAACTAATGTGGGGATTACATAGAATTACCTCACGTATCGATTAGTCTAAGGAGATCATTAATTTATAAAAATAATGTAAATGGAATGAACAACATAAAGGGAGGCCTTAGATCTTATCTTTTGATTAGCTTCAAGCAATAAAAGCAAACGTTGAGTTTTGGAAAGAAAGATTTTTAGTATGGGCTAAAGACTAGTAGATAACTTCCTACTTTGGAATCAGTATCTAAACTCTTGGAACCATCGATTTGGATTCTCTAATTTACCTCCCCTAATTCTAACCTTGGAAGGGGTATTTATAGGATATATGGGCAATTCTGTCACCCAGAAGAATCCTGATGGGATTAGGAATCATAGTTTAAATGGGAATATCACACTTCTAAAAGCTTTTCAGCATCAATTTCATGTAGACTTTGGTTGCTAATTCTATGTAAACTTAGGTTCTAAGTTAACCCTAGTGGTCATAGGCGTTGGGCCTAGTTTTAGGCTATGTCTATACAGACATGGTCTGTGGTTTGTCTGGGCGAACTATGGGCTGTGGACCTATTATTCTAGATGGGTCTTAGTTAGTTGACATAAACCTCTTAGCATTAAGTCCAGGCAAAATTACACTAAGAAGGTCTATACAGACTAAGATTCTAGGTTTCTTATCTTATTGCTTAAGCCTATCTCTAGTTATCATTATAAGCCCTTTGAACTTGAAAGCCCCTATATCTCAGTGTCTACAGTTGCCCCTAACTTTTGAGAAGTGACTATAAGGTGTGTATGTGTGAGGTGACCTAAAGTTCAAAAATAAAAGAGACACGTACCTTATGGGGCAAACCTTTTTTTGTAGTTCAATAGGTGATTTGGTGTTGGCTCAAATAGTGCTAAAGAAATTGTGTCTAAAGTTAATTTGATTTAGGTAATGCTTAGAGATGTTATACCTAAAGTTGATTTAAATTAAGTAGTGCTAGAGACATTACACCCGAAGTTGATTTGGTTCGTGAAATGCTAGAGATGTTACACCTGAAGTTAATTTGGTTTAAGCAGTGCTGGAGACATTACACTCAAAGTTAATTTGATTTAGGTAGTGCTAGATACACAGCACCTAAAGTTAATTTGATTTAAGCAGTGCTAAGATGTTACACCTAAAGTTGATTTAATTTAATTAGTTTTGAAGACATTGCACTTAAAGTTGATTTAATTTATGTAATGTTGAAATGTTACACTTGAAGTTAATTTGATTCAAGTAGTACTGAGACATTATACATGAAGTTGATTTGATTCGAGCAGTGCTAGAGATATTGCACTTTAAGTTGATTTGATTTAGGTAATGCTGAAGATATTGCACTCGAAGTTGTTTTGGTTCAGGGAGTACTATGATGCTACACCTAAAGTTGATTTGATTCAGGCAATACTGAGATGCTACACCTACAGTTGATTTGATTTAGGCAATGCTACGATACTGCACTAGAAGTTGATTTGATTTAGGCAATGCTAGAGATATTGTACTCCCAGTTGATTTAATTCAGACAGTGCTAAAGATATTACACCAAAAGTTGATTTGAATTAGGCAGCGCTAGAGACGCTACGCCAAAGTTGATTTTTTTCTTTAATTTGACTGTGTGTTGCTCCCCTTGCCCCCTACAATAAAGCAAATGGCTGGTAGATATTTCGCGATTCGACATTTGTGATATCGCATATTGAATGTTGTGAGATTAGTGATATTGCATATTTGTTTTCTTTGAATGATCTTGTAAGCCTTATGGAAGCTTACAACTTACCCCTTACTATTTGACTAAATGATCATTATGAATAGGTTAGTCTACTATATGTAATTACAAAACAAAGTTGAAATGTGTTAGTCACTATATTTCAATTATAACTTTGATACATGCTGTGTGTGAGTGCTTTTTATTTATTTTCATGCTTTATTTATTGATTTATTATTTTGCATGAGTGACATAGTAATAAAAACATGTGATATATATGACAATTTTATAAATAGTCTACCTTTTTTTAAAATAGTCTTTAGTGTCCTAATGGTACTATGTACAGTGATACAGTATAATTAAAAAGAGATATAAGGAGTGCTAAAGCTCGAACAAATGTCTTGAGGTATGGAGTGACTGAATCTTAGCTTCATTCAAATCTTATGATATGTTCCAAAATGGCTATGTATGAGGAAAGAGCAAACAACTATTTTGTGCTTTTGGCTATTTAATATGTACATAAATCATGAATGTATCTCTTTCATAGTCTCATATACTTTCCTTTCATCCAAATAATGTAACTTTTCTTTTATGTGTTATTTAAAATTAGAAGGCTACTTCCAAGAGCTAATTTGTTTCAATGTGGTACAAAAGTAATATCAATTATAGAGGCATATGCTATGTGTATGTTCAACACATCTCCGAATGCAAAATCAAATGTCTATAATATTTGTACAATGTTATATGTATTTGTGTATGCTTAACATGAAAATTGAATACACATTAGATATGAGGATCTAATGTATGATGGGTGAGTATGTTGATTGATATGCATAAATCTATAGAGGATAAATAAATGATAGGCCCTTATATATGTGTAGGTATGCATATATGTACAAGTCTAATATGCATGCCTAATACATGTGTGAATGTGCATGTTTACAACCATGAATCCTTCTTTTATGAAATGTGTATATAGTGTGTGAATGCATATATGTGTTATTTATACAGTGTGGACATGTTTGTGATGTACATGAGATGAACCTAATTCCTTCAAAAATAATGTATGAGAGATGTATGAATGGCATGACACTAATGTATACAGTTGTTCACTAAACTCTTAATTTTTTTTACTATATACATGTTTGTGTAATGTTGATACTTATATGCATGTTTTCATATACATTAATGTGCCATAACTATTGAATATAGGACTTTATAACTAAATGCATGAGTCAAATGCGTGGATGAATGGGTATGTATGTATTAAGACATTAGTGAAATATGCATGTATGAACTGCTGATGATAAATGTGTTGTCATGCATGTTTATGCTTAATATGCATAGACAAATGGACTAACACTAATGTATGAATATAACAATGATACATGAAAAATATGATGAAAAGTGCATGTTTATGTATGTCTTATGTCAGATAGTGAATGTGTCTAATGTTCATATTTAATATATTGAATGAAGACAAGTAAATAATGAATGTACTAAGCCTCTCTTAATAAATATATCTATAAATGCATTTATATTGGAATCACTCTTTCCTTGGACTCTTTATAGGGAAGAATTTGTTTTGGTTATTTTTTAGGTGGGTGTCTATTTTGTTTGAATATGAATCAATAGTTCTTGTCTAGAGTGGTGTAAGATTTTATGGTTATCAAAAAATCAAGGTAGGCATTTTATCATTGATCAGTGATGCCCTCACTTCCTTATAAACTCTTACAACTCTCTAGTTTTTTTAAGTCTTTTCTTCACCCTTGTTTTTTCTAATGCGCCCAATGAATAAGGTTTTTGCACTAGCAAGCTGTAACCTAATTTTTGCCTAATGTGCTTACGAAAGGAAGTTTTCACACTAGCAGGCTACCTAACTTTTGCCTAATATGCCTTTTTAAAGAAAAGTTTTCACACTAGCAGGTGCTTCTCTTTTTTTTTTAGATAAAGCTACTTACAAAGGTTTTGTGCTCTAATGCCCGATCTCCAAAAGGTGTATTTTTACCAATATAGCATGTTCTCACTAAAAATTAACCCAATTATTATTGTCATGAAAGTTGGTTATTCAAAGGAAGGAACTGTAGGTTGATTTCATTTGATGAGGTTTGGTTGTAAAATAGATAACAAGGTAATAGGGTAATAAAAAGGATCTTTGGTTATTTGTATGATACAACTTGCCATTTGGCAGCATATGTGTGCAAATATAATTACAACAAAGACATTTAATGCAATTAAACTTGGTTCACCTAATCTCAACATCTAAACATCTTAGATCTCATTATACTAAACTCATGTTATTAACCTGCCACTAAGGTTTTCATAGTTGAATATTTTCTCTCAATTCCCCTAACTTTTGCTTAAGCTATTTCAAAGATTTGCAACCTAGCTAAGATTATTATTTTCATTTTTTTAAGGTGCCTACCTTCTTACAACCTTGGCATAAATTTTTTTAAGACTCTTCACTTCAATGGTTAATGCCAGCTTTTCTTGATTATGAAAAAGGGATTCTTAAACTCATAACATTCGTAAATGGTTATTCAAGAAACTAAACCCATTTTTATGCAATAAGATCTTTATACAAGAGAAAGCCATTAGTTTAGGGTTACCCTTAGGGTATGAAATGATTATTTTGAGACCCCTTTTTATTGTGAAAGTAAAGAATGGCATTAGGCATAGTATTGATGTGGAAAAAGTTTTTAAACCCTAACTAACACTACCAAATCAAATCCCCTCTTATGATGATTTTGATCACTTACATCAAGTGTCTAGTCTAAAAATGATAGATTGCTTTCAATAAACTTCATATATACCCATGAGGTTAATTGTAAAGTGGATCCCAAGGTTTATTTAGTCATAAAGGTTAGCTAGAAATCAATCCAAGGTTTTGGTTAGGGTGTTTAGGGATTTAACATATTTTTTAACTATCCAAATGAAGGATTTGTAAAATGTAAAGATAGGAACAAAATGTTATGGAAGAGCAAAAGAGTGCAAATTTAAGGTGTTAGATTCCTTGGATATTTTGGGCTAGGATTTGATAAGATGCTAATTGGGTTAAGATTTTAACCCCATAAAATAACTTGTTTGCCAGTCTTTTCTTTTAATCTATTGAATCCATAAGTTTCCTTAATTTAGTAGCTGATCATGGGATTGACTCCTCCTTTTCCTTCTTTTCTTTTTTTTTCTTCTCTCTTATCAAGAGTTATAGGAACTGTGATCCAAGATGCTTAATATGCCAAGATTAAACAAACTAGTCATAATTGAATTAACATCATATAAGCAATGATTATCAATATACATGCTTGCACATGATAAAACATTATACAAAGGAAATAAAAGTAAGAACATTTCATTAAGAAGATAAAAGGTGAAGTTTTTGAATTTCAAAATATGTTTATAAGTGCAAAGTATTTTTAAAAAAAACACAAAAGAAAGGTCTGAGTATAAGCTTGAATCTTTCTCATGATTAGGAAACTGATGAGTTATGTTCACTCTTCCTTAGTGAGTTCCTGAATAGCAGCATGAAGGATCCAACATTCATCTTTGTGATGCTTTATATGTTGGTGACATTCATAGAAGAGATTAAAGCGATGTCCTAGCTTATTTTGGCTTCTAGCTAGTTAAAATCGAAGTGGTTGTAGCTTTTCTTATAGTATCAATTTCTTAAAATGCTTCGATAAGGGTTTAATCAAATTAAGGTAACCCTCTTTATTGGTTGCTGGGGTATTGATACAACTAGGTCCAATATTAGTAAGGTGGGACCTCTTCTTGCTTAAATACTATTTCTTCATTTTATGGCTTTTAAGATAATGAACATCACATACTGCATCAGCTATGACATGATTAACAACTTGTAGTACTTCTTCCTTAAAAATTGTGAGAGCCTCAAAGAATTCTCTATGTGTGAGGACAGCATCTTAATCTCCTATCTTGGCCTTAAGAGCATTCCTAGCCTATATGACTAAGGTAATTATTAGCATTCCTTGTTTGAAGTGATCTAATATAGTGATTAATTCCTTTTAGGATACAGGGGTATCTTGATCATCATCCATAGTCAGGTATAAAAGTGAGATAAACCTTTAGATAGGGAAGTAGTGGTATATGGATTAGTGTGTTCGAGAAAAGATGATCTATAAAAGACATACACATAAACAATTAGCATGATTCATGATTCCTATCGTATGTGTTTATGATGCATGAAATATACAGATGCATTTCCTACATGTGCTTAAGTAAGTGCTGTGTATGCTTAGTTGACAAGGAGAACTTTCACTAAGTATATTAGGCATGATGTAATTTACATCTCAATATGTGTGTCTACAATACTATATGATACATGTTGTGCACATTTACATTAAAAGTAATGAATAAGTGCGATGCATATTTATGCCTAATTGATCAAAAAGATGATGATATATATGCTATTGATGTTTATATATATATGCATGATTAACCACTATAATATAGATGCATCTGGATGGTGGGTGATTTTATAGTGTGTCCTAGATATAAGTGCATGAGTGTAAAATAAGGGTAATGTAATGAAGTTCTTCAAGAAGAATGTATACAACTTTATATATGATAAGTATAATGTACCTAATGATAAAGTGTGTACATGAATCAATGATGGTCTACTTGATGTATGCATGGATTCATATATGAGTGAAATGCATGGATAAGGAGTTGATGGAGCTAAATACATGTATATGCAATTCCTATATGAGATGGCATTATATATAATAATTGTACAAATAATTAATGTGATGTGTGATTATTATATAACATATGATGTATATTGATGCTTGGGAAACTAATGCTTAAATGCATGTTATAAAGAATGTGAGAATCTATCCTAATGTATAATTCTAAGCATAAATATGAAAGACTCTTACATGGTAGTGTAAATGACAACTTATGTATAATGTCACATTATAAGAATTATACAGTGTTATGGGATACATATATATATGATTCGCTAGGTGTAGATGTATGAGGTGGATTTCTATGTGGCATGATGTATAATGGATACAAAATGCACTAAGATAGTGGTGATGTGTGATGGGTGTGTAACATGATAAGATGCCAAGTATATGCATGTATAGATGATCTTTTGTATGATGGATGGTGTACGCTAGGATAATTTGGGATATTACTATACATGGATTAGTATGGCTTATGTACATATGTACAAAATGATATGTCATAGATGTCATATTAAATTCATGTTTTATGTATGTACAATTCTTGAAAATACTAGGGGTAGTATGATGCATGTCAATGCATGATGTATCAATGCCTAAAACTCCACGTATACTTGATTAATGCATAGGTGAACCTATGATATATGACACATTTAATGCATGTATGCCAGGTGAAGGTGTAGATGAACACATTTAGATAAAGCATGCTAGAATGATATGAAACATACAAGATGATATGTTATACATGTCTAATTGGCTGAGATGTTATTTGATACAGAGCCTAGTATGTATATTTGTATTTTTATATAACAAGAACTTATATACAAACACATTCGAAAACCTTCCAACCTTATTGCTTCCTAAACACAAGGTCGATGTGTTCTTTCCTAGAAGGGTTTATTTGTGGGACATCAAGGGCCTCAACAGATTCAAATAATGAACAATGGATAGCTAAACATTATTTCTCTCATATTTAAAAGAATGCATGTAACATATTTGGCCCATATATGTTACATATGTTCAATCAAACCAAAGTGTAAGGTCTAGCCCATTCCAGTTAAAAGGGCCTAATGGATTCAACAGCATTTTAGGATGACTAAGCCATATTTCACATATATTGGCCCACATAGCACATAATGCATCACTAACCAAGAAACCTAGGGGAAGTTGCTATTAGTCATTATATGGGCTCATGGTTAGGTCATACAAGTTATGGTCATCCAAGCATAGTCCTTCCATAATAGGTCTATCTCATTATAAGCATACAATCAATTGGTTCACTATTTTATATAGCTTATAAGTACGAGGCTTGGATTTGATGCCACCTCTAACAATCTCTCAAATTGAATGAAAATGGGTTCATGTTTTGAAAAAACATCAGGGTAAAAAAAGGGATGTCTAACTTATTCTAAGGTTTTACCATGTAATGCAGTTTCAAAAAAAGATAATATTATAAATACAAAACACAAAATTCCATATTAATTTGAGGTACTTTCAGAGCATGGTCTCATGGTGTCCCTAATAGAGTTGCCAATATTCGTCTCTCTTCCTTTTTAAGGTTAGTCAAATCAAAACAACCAAAAACTCAACTTAAATCTCACCTCTCGAGTACCGAAGGTTGAGAAGAAAATTAGAGGAATCCTAAGGTGTTCCTATTCAATTAGCTTAGAAAGAGCGAGTTGGGCACCACAAGGTAGGAGTCACCACCTAACCGGAGTTGGGAAATACCTTGTAGGGCCAAAACCAGAGCGATTCAAAACCCTACTCTTATTTATACCTCAAGTTAATATGAAATTTCATATTAAATTTATAATTTTATCCTTTTTCTTCAAATAGTTTCATAATTAAAATAAGTCATACAATCATATAAAGAAATAATAAACATGCATATTTATAGAAATAAATAAAATACTTGAAATTAATCATACATGAAATTGTGTAATTGATTACTTTGAGAACTTTGGTTCTCGCATGCCAATTTTAAGAAAATGAATTTTATTATTATGACTTTCATTAAAGAAAAATCAAAACCTATTTTATTCAGAAAATATCAATTAATTATGTAGAAACTGTTGATATGATTAGGCATTTTGGTGTGTAAAACAAGTTATTAATCTAACTATTACAACCTAAAATAAACAAAAGAAATAATAGGTACAAAACCAAATAAGCAAATAGAGAATAAGTTACTAGGTCCCATCTTTGCATTGGCAAATCTGTGCAAACTAATTATAGCCTTTGCTCTATGCCCGTATGGACTCCTATGTGTCTCAGCTGATATGTCTATTCGAAACTCACATCCAGTAGGAATGGTTAATCTCATTCAACTCAAGGAAAATAGTTAGTAACACAGAGTGGTCTTTGATGACCTAATAACAACATCAAATAGAATATGTGTAATACAAATATGAATGATCATGATACATGCCTAAATAATGATTATAGCTAAGAGAATATCAAATTAATTATCCAAAAGGAAAATATAAATTCATCACAATCAACATTCATAAGAACTAGAATTCAAAACATGTGTTTATAAGATTACTCTCCTCATGAAAAGGAGTCTGTGTGGACCATAAGACAAAATACATATGCATAAAATATATACAACCATGTGGACTGCACTCTTTGTGAAACCTAGTCTATGTGGACTACACATTAATTCTAGAACATTAATAATATGCATATTAAGGACCAAGATAGTCATACAACATGATAACAGCTAAAGGGCATGTTAACATAGTAAACAGAATACCACAAAACATAATTTACAAAGTAAACAAAAGATTGTTATCAAACAACAATCTACACAAATGCCAAATCATGCACATATTTAAATACTAAGTTTATACAGACCTTATGATTAATTAAGGTAAGTCCATGTGATTACAGAGTCAATTAGAGAATGATTACATTATTTTAATATGATCAAAATAGTTTAAAATAATAACTTACTCCTATAATTGATGTGGGGATTACATAAAATCACTTCACATATCAATTAATCCTGAGAAATCATCAATTTACAAAAATAATGCAAATGGAATGAACAACAAAATGGGAGGCCTCATATGCTACATTTTGATTAGCTTGAAGTAACAAAGTGAAGGTTAATTTTTGGAAAGAAATATTTTTAATATGGGCTAAAGACTAGTAAATTGCTTCCTACTTTGGAATCAGTGTCTAGACTCTTAAAACCAATGGTTTGGATTCTCAAATTTGCCTCCCCTAATTCTAACCTTAGAGAGGGTATTTATAAGATGTATAGGTAGTTCTCTCACCTAAAAGATTCCTAATAAGATTAGGAATTAGAGTCTAAATAGATAGATCATTCTTCTAAAAGCTTTTCAGTGTCAAGTCCATATGAACTTTGGTTGCTAAGTCTATGCAAACTTAGGTTTTAAGTCAACTCTAGTGGTTCATAAGCCTTAGGCCCAGTTTTAGGCCACATCCGTGTGGACATGGTCTATGGTTTGTCCAAGTGGACTATAGGCCTGGACCTATTATTCTAGACTGGGTTTTAGTTAGTTAATACGGACCTCCTAGCATCAAGTTCAACAAACTTGTACCAAGAAAGTTCGTAGGAACAAAGATTCTAGGTTTCTTGTCTTATTACTTAAGTTTATCTCTAGTTATCATCATAAACCCTTTGAACTTAGGAGCCCCTATATCCCAGTGACCATAGGATACTATACCATACCCATAAATGTGTAGTGGCCCCATTTCACCCTATAGCTGTTGTACTAGACCTACAGTCACTGAGGTACCTTAGCAATTGCTATGTATCCCTAAATGATCTGTCAAATTATTCGATCTAGGTCATCCAATAGTATGGGCTAATTACCTTGTTTGGTTAAATTTCTCCTTCTTAAAATGGATTAAGAAAGTTTTATTTAGATTATGGTCATCATATGACCTTGGGGGTAACATTAATAAAGCGCAAAGCTATCAATCATAGTTCACTTAATTATAGCATCATCTAACATAATCATATCATGTTTTCTCATGAAACATCAAAAAATGTTTACTTGCAAGACCATTCAGCCATGCCATACAAATCATGATCAGACACTTTCTTAAGTACATGTCACTTAAGTTCATTGTCATATACATCATTCCACTAAACTTTTATTTTTCATGTTCATATATGTTACAAATTTATGTCATAATTACATATATCATCCATAAGGCACAATTAAGGCTTTCGACCATACATAAGATTCACACACAAACTACCATTCTCTCACTTCTATTATATCATAATGCATAACAAAATATTTATTACATTTGGTCAACATTTATCATTAAACAATTCACACTTTCACAAAATTATATCTAACTACCTCAAGGCATATCTTAGTGATCATTCAGCCACTATGTGGTTAACACTTCAAACTATGAATAATGCATCAAATACTCATATTCCATATGGTTATAACATCCTAATAGTACTAAGGTTCCTAAATATATATGTTACAAAATCAATAACTCATGTAACACTTAGGCATATTAAATACATCATTTGTCCAACACTCACCCATACATACCCTTTTCATCTAATTTTCTATAAAACTACAATTATGCATAATTTTTATCACTCATCACATTTGCATGCAATTCACATACACATATCACATTGAGCATAACCATCCATCCATTCAACCAACACAACATCTTCACTTCAACATACCATTTCGCACCAACCTTATATAATTGGACTTAATTACAACATCAATTTTTCATAATTCACATAATCAAGCCATAAATGCTCATATGTACTACTTACACATACACACACATAAACTTTAACATTAGGGCATTCACATACACTATATATTATAAGGATTATACTTATCAAAACAAGATTTTTTACACTAATTAACTCTTTTAAGCCTTGTCTTTCCCTTTTATCTTCCTTTGCTCCTCGTTCTTTACATACACATAATAGGAAAATAAATCGAGAAATCCATAATATTTTGCATGAGCCTCTAAAATTAAATCTTATTAGATAAACATGTTCTTAGGCATGTGTACCTCTAAAAAAATATAGGATCAAAGAAAACTCAACTCTTTAAAAAATGTGACACTATTCATATCCACCTTTATCCATCAAAATCTCAAGTTTTAAGCTTCATTTCTTCACTTTCTCACTATAAACTAACTCTAATCCTTGCCATTTGAAGTTTAGAAGTGATTTTTGTGGTTGCAATTGAGTGGAGATTAAGAAAGAAAGGGAGAGGAAAGAAAGAGAATCATGTCAGCTAAAGGACTTTAGAAAGAAGATAAGCCCTATTCATTTGTTGTTCATTTGGGCATTTTTTAGCCCTTTTATAGGTCAAACAAATCTAAGGGTCAACATTTTCTTCCTCTTATCCAAGGGCCTTTATTAATCCTCCTTTTTCCATTTCTTTTAAAATATTTTCCACCCATTTTAAATTCCCAATTAACACTTCTAAAAATTACATAAGGCCTCTCAAGTTATGTCTTAAAAGTCTAAAAAAATAATGCTCATAAACTAAAAAAAAGTAAATTCATTACTTTTTAACTTTACTTGATTTTTTTAGAAAATACTTCTCGATGTTTTAAAATTCCAATTCCAATGCCAATGGACTATTTGGAATATTTGAGTATCAGGTTGTATCAATCTTGAAAATTTTTGAGCAAAAACTAAATATTTTATGGTTTAACTAAAACTAGTTCATTATTCATATGACACTACCGAAAAATCTTAACTGTCATTTTTAACCATCTAAATGACTTTGTTTTAACTTTATAATTTATCTAAAATTCTATTATGATTAATACTTGTATTCAATCACATTAGTGTAACCAGGATCTCGAGAAATACCATTCACATCGCGAGAAGTACTATTCATAATACTGGGATTTTAGAGCATTACAACAACACTTTTACTCGTGGTACTATTTTATTGTATAATTCTTTCACCTCTCAGGTTAAGATCCTTACTGGCTCTTCTTCATTTGAAAGATCAAGTTGTATCTCAACTTCTCAACTGATAGTATGTGTGAAGGATCCAATCTACACTTTCTCAATATTGAAACATAGAAGACATCGTGGATCTATTGTAGTTCAAAAGGTAAGGCTAGTATGTAGGCCACCAACTCCACATGTTCTATTATTTCACATAGGTCGATGAACCTCATACTCACCTTGCCTTTCTTGCCAAATTAAAGCACTTTTTTCATAGTGATACTTTAAGGAAGACTATATCACCTTTTTCATAATCTATTTCAGACCAACATAAGATTTCTATCAATGTGACACTACTTTCAGTCTATCTCTAATCACCTTAACTTTTTCTTTAGCATCTCTTATCAAATACATCCCCATTAGCTTGTTTTCACTCAATTTACTCCAACAAAGTGGAGTTCTACATTTCCTTCCATACAAAGCTTCATAGGGTGCCATGCCAATACTTGTTTAATAGCTATTATTGTATATGAACTCTACTAATAGGAGATAATGATCCCAACACCCTTTAAATTCAATGGTGTAACTCCTTAATATGTCTTCAACTACCTATACATATAGGTTTTCAATATGAGTATTATAATCATGTCGACATTTATTTTATTTTAGGTGTCATTTTCACTTGAATGACTCATTATGATTGACCATCTATTTATGGATGGAATATTATGCTGAAGGTTAATCGAGTACCTAAGGCACTATATAGTTTCTTCTAAAATTGTGATGTAAATCTTAGGTCTCAATTAGATATGATGGATGTTAGTACTCTATACAACCGTACAATTTCATCTATGTATAATTAGGCTAATTTCTCTAGAGATTAATCCATTCAGACTGGTATGAAATATGCAGTGTTTATAACCAATCCTTAATAACCCACACCAAATCACATCTATGCCTAGTCATAGGTAGTCCTACTATGAAGTCCATTATGACTCTCTCCCATTTCTATTCAGGCATTGCAATGGGTTAAAGCAATCTAAAAGGAAGTTGATGTTCAGCTTTCACTTGTTGACATGATAGACATTTTGTCATGTAGTTTGCTATATCCTTTCTCATCCCAAGCCACCAATAATAAGGTTTTAGGTCATGGTACATCTTTGTACTCCCAAGATACATTGCATATGGAGTATTATGGGCCTTCTATATTATCTACTTCTTGAGATTATCTATATTTGGTACACACAATCGATCATGGTAGTTCAAACATCCATCTACTTTAATCTCATACTTGGTAGGCTTCCCTTCTTAGATTAAACTCATTACACTCAAAAACTAGTTATTTGCCTTTTATGCATCTTTCACTTGCTACACTAAACTTGATTTCACTTGCAATTCTACCAAAAGTGCTCCATCTTCCATATGTCTCAACTTTACATTCATGGCTTTCATAACTAATATAAACTTTTGACTTAGTGCATTAGCTACTACATCGGTTTTTCTCAGATGGTAATCAACTTATTCCATCCACCTCCACTATTTTAAGTTCAACTCCTTTTGTGTGGGAATATATTTCAAACTCTTATGATTAGTGTACACATAACATCTTTCCCCATAGTGATAGTGTCTCCAGATTTTCAAGGCAAAAATGATGGCTACTAGCTCTAAATCATGTGTTGGATAATTTCTCTTATGCAATTTCAACTGCTTGGATGCATATGCTATCACTTTGTTATCATGTATTAAAACATAACCAAGTCCATTATGAGAAGCATTATTGTAAAAGATGAAGTCCTTTCCTAGCTCTAATTGTGTGAGAATTAGAGCTCTGTCAACATAGTTTTCAGTTTGTCAAAACTTTCTTGACATTTGTCATCCCACACAAATTTAAGGTCCTTATGGCGTAGACAAGTCATACGAGTAGCAATCATAGAAAATCCCTTGACAAATCATTTATAATACCTATCCAATCCTAGGAAACTTCTAATCTTTATTGCATTTCTTGGTGGTTTCCACTATAAAATGGCTTTCACCTTGCTAAGATCTACCTTTATTTCATCTGCTGAAGTAATGTGTCCTAAGAATGATACCCTGCTAAGCAAAAATTCACATTTGCTTAGCTTGGCATACAACTGTTTCTCCTTTAAAGTCTATAAAACCAACCTTAGGTGTTGTTCATACTCTTCTTTAGTCTTAGAGTGCACAAAGATATCACAATAAAAACCACCACAAATTGATCTAAGTATGGTCTAAAAATCCTATTCATCAAGTTTATAAATGTTACTGGAACATTAGTAAGTCCAAATGGTATTACAAAGAACACATAATGTTAATACCAAGTTCAAAAGGCTATTTTTAGAATATCCAACTCCTTAATCCTAAATTGATTATATCCCAATCTTAAATCAATTTTGGAAAACACATTGGCTCCTCAAAGTTGATCGAAAAGGTCATTAATTCTAGGCAATAGTTATTTATTTTTAATGGTCACCTTATTCAACTGTCTATAATCTACACGTAACCATAGGGTGCCATCTTTCTTATATCACACCCTACTAGATTCCCGAAGAAACCCAATAGGCAGTGCACTTCCTGTTAGGTCACCCATCTTCAAATTTCTCCTATTATACCATAAAATGTGACACCCCCTACTAGATTCTCGAAGAAACCTAATAAGTAGTGCACTTCCCACTAGGTTACCCATCATCAAATTTATCCCATGTTCATTCATTTAACTTTTACTTATTCTACAATATCTAGTTCTATCTGACTCTAAATTCATTCCTATTTGTCCATATGTATTACTTATGGTCATACCATATTATTTATTCCCATATTGGCCAGTTCTAAGCCAGATAGGTTTTTCTTGGAATTCAATAGCATAATAATTGTCCGAGTCCTTATCCAAAAATTCATACATGCAAAAAACTTCAATAACTCAAAATAACAAACATCTAGTCCCAAATGTATAAACCAAAAAACAACAATAAAATAGTTAAACAACACAAACCACAGGCCACAAATAAATAAATAAAAATATAAAGACCCAACCACA
>CANXYI010285648.1:0-11147 GCA_948208565.1 Hura crepitans | reverse complement strand
TGTCAAATTTAGCTTTAAACTTATCTAATACTATTCTTTTCACATAGGCTGGAGAACCTAATACCTTCATGTGTGAAAGAAATGATTTCTTGTTATACCATATCTCATACGGTGTAACATCAATTGACTTTGATAGAACTTTATTTAAAGTGTAAAAAATAGTCTCCAGTGCATAATCCCAAAAGGACTTGGGTCAGTCTGCAAGACTCATCATAGATTGAACCATGTCTAACAAGGTTTGATTTCTTCTTTTAGATACACCATCATGTTATGGTGTATATAGAGGAGTCCACTAAGACAATATCCCATTATCTCTCAAATGACCCTAAGATTCTTAGATTAAATATTCAACAACTCAACTTGATCGAAGTGCTTTAATAATTTTTTAAAGTTGTTTCTTTGCTTTATTTCTAAATTCTTTGAACTTTTTAAAGGCTTTAAACTTGTACTTCATTAGGTACAAATGCCCATACCATAAATAATAATCAATAAAGATAATGAAGTATAAGAAAACTTCACATGCATGTGTAGTCATTAGACCATATATATCCATATGTACGAGTTCTTGTAATCCACTTGCATGTTCACCCTTTTCTAGAAAAAGGTGATTTAGTCATCTTTCATAATAAATAGGACTCATACATATCATATGATTCATAATCTAATAATTCTAAGTTACCCATCTTATGTTTAAATAGACGTGGCTCATTTACATGACTAAGATGACAATGCCATTAGTAAGATAGCTTTAGTCATCTATTTTAAGTCTATTGGTATTTACACTATGTACTCATTTAGTTTTATCAAGAATATAAATTCCATTAATATTTTTACTAGAATAATAAAAAAATATCATATAAATTAATTGAACACATAGTTTTCTTATAAATGGGAATATAAAAAACTTTTTTTGCAAGACAAGATAAATATATTTTAAACTAGGAACATAGTAATAGTTATTGAGTTCTAACACAAATCCTAAAGATAAATACAAAGAATATGTTCCTCAAGCTAATGTAGAAACTCTTGCTATATTTGCTACACATAGATCCACCTCTCTTTTATATACCTTCTTACTCCTCCTTTATCCTTACACCATAGTACAAAAATAATAACCATAACCAATATCCAATGCCTATGCATAGTTATTAGAAGTAGTAATATTATTAATCTCATTAACATTAATACAAAAAGTTGAAGCATCAATATACTTTCTCTTTATTTAAGACTCTTGAAATGCCTTTCAATGTCTTTTTAGCCTTTTTGAGATCAGTGTTTTTGCCTTTCATTATTCTGCCCTACACTTTAGTCAACCTTTTTCTTCTTTAAAAAGTACATGAGTTAATTTATAAGACCATTTTTTATTCTTAATAGAAATTTGAGAAGTCTTAAGTAGGTTTTCCATATCTATTAATGTGATCACAAAACATAAAAAATAAAACACCTAATTAAAGCACAACATTTTTTGCCTATAAAGCCAAAAATGTACTCCTCCATCTTCAAATTGATTTACAACTTAGATATGCAATATCTATCCATTTAGGCTTGTCCAATGAATAATGCCTTAAAATGTCAAATTATGACATAATTAACCACATGCCTATATTTTTTTGTAAAGTTTAGAAAACATCGATGCAACCCCATTGCCATTAACATCCTTATGTACTTTAAAAAAGCTTTCTACTCCCTATATGAATATTATCAATAGAAGGAGATGGAATTCATTGGTTATCCAAAACCCTATGTAGATTTAGATTATGTATGTTCATAATGTGGTGCACATCCAAGTAATGATTAGAAGTATAATAATGCTAAATATACATCGTGAACATGTATTCAACAATTTTATGGTCTTTTAAAATCACATATTATTCAAACTATTTTATTATGAACAAAAAGCTTGCACCATTAATCTAGGAAAACCAATGGTTTTCCTAACGGGTTAATATCCATCTTTGTTAAGGTTAAACCTTATGTTTGCCCAACATGCTCAACCAGTGGTAGGCATCTCATGCCAATTACATCCAATGCAGTTACTGATCATTAGGACACCAAATCATAGTGCATATATATCTAATACACATTTCTTGGATCTTATCTCTAGCCCATTAGCCTTCTATCTACTCAACAAACTAATGGGAGAAGTTAAAACAAACCTATTAATATAAGTTAAACATATTCAATGTAACATGGCAGCTTGTATGCTCAACAACCTAATACTAAATAGAACTTTTGTCTAATATATATTAATAGAAAGCTTTTTTGTCTTAATATTAATAGTCCAATTTCTTCCTTTTAAATCTCATCATCCATGGCTAAGGCATGCTTTGGTATGGATATGCATGTTTAGTTTCATTAAATCATGCATAGAAATTTAGTCACATTAAATATATGATCTAGTTATTAATGTATAGACATTTAGTAGCATTAAATATATGATCTAGTTAAAGAATTTTACAACATTGATTTATCAAGCCATAAGAAATTTGTTTGGGCTAAACATTAGGTAATATGCATGAATTACAAACACAAAAAGAAGAAAGAAATTAAACTCTTCTAACTATTTCTTTATTAGCCCTTCTTGCTTTGGCCTTCTTCACCTGCATTTCTTCTTTCCTATTCTAATTCTATGTAATTTAATTGCTTAATCTATTTATAAAGAAAACCTCATATTATGTGTAATGGGAGTTAGATAAGAAGAGAAATATAATAGAATTGAAGAGAAAGGCAAGAACATACGGGCCTAATTTACCAAAACAAAAAATTCCATGCAATATGATCCATCACATTAATCAGAGTCCATAACTAGTTATCATGCTAAACATTAATCTTTTGCATGCATTTTAATGCATAAATGTTGAAAATATCTATTATGGTATTTTTACTAGTATTATAACTTTTATAAGACTAGTTCATTTCATTATATTGATAAATGGATTTTGCATACTTGTAATCATGGAGTTTTAATCAATATTAAATAGGTAATTTAAATATTCAATCTTATTAGATAACTAAATTGCATTTAAACCATTTTAATTAGAGTTCTAATATAATTAGAAGTCCAATCCAATCAAAAGAATACAAGTTAATTTGATTTAAAATTTACATTTCAAACAAATTAGAATACCAACCAAGTTTTTTATTCTTATCCATATCAAATTAGGTAACTCTTATCTCATTTGAGAAGAATAATGTTGGACTTTTAATTAATTCAACACTTTAACCACTTAGAATTTCAATTTAATTAAAAGTCTTACAATTACAGTTTACTTGGAATCTAATTTTTTGTGAATAGTAACTGATTAGGATTATGATTTTGATCCATATCCAATACGATAACTCTTATCTAATTATATTTGGAAAAAATTCTAATCTTTTAAATTTAATTCAAAGTTATAATCCAACTAGAATTTCCAATTCAATAAAAAGATAAGACTTCAAATTTTAATAGGAATCCTATTCAAAGTAAGATTGGAACATTTACTGATAAATATATTTTATCTTTATTCAATTTAGATTTTCAAATTTTTATTTAATCTAATTAAATTTAAGATGATATTTACCATTTATTTCTAAAAAAATAAAATTTGAATCCAATTAAAATTTTAATTTCATTAAAAAACTTCAAGTAGTAGTTCATTAGGAATTGAATTCTAAGGGAACCATAAAACCATTTATAGATTAGACTATATTAAAACCTTTTTAGTGCAATAATAATGATATTTATTATAACACCTAAGATTTTCTATATTCATGTTCTTTGCACGAGATTCACAGCAAACCAATTTTGCTTAATAAAGGGAATAATTTTAAGGAAAAATTGAGGGATATATGTGATTTGGAATTAAAGTTACTAAGTAGAGAAATAACTAAGAATGAGACTATTACAATGGATGAATTATTTTAGAGCTAAACCACCAATCTGGTGTTTTTACTTGAACTTACTTGGGCATTTTATGACTCGATACTCAAATATTTTGAAATAAATTATGTAGCCAAAATTGGAATATAATGGTTATTCAAAACAAGTCAATAAAATTTAAAGAAATGTATAATAAAGGTGAAAAGGGGCGAAGCTATAAATGATTTAAAAGATGGATTTTAAAAAGGTTTTAAGTATGATATTTTCATTTCAACTAAGTGCAGCCACACTTTTTTTCTTTTTCTTTCTTTCTTCCTTTCTATTAGAATGATGAACAAGAAAAGAAAAAAAGGGAAATAAGGAGGTCAAAAGAGAAGAGGATGAAAGATAACAAGAGAGGGAGAGGTGCTATGGGTTGGTGGTAGATTGAATAGCAACACCGATAGATTTTGCTACAAGGAGGAAAAATTGACAGGGGAGAGAAGTGAATTAATTTTTTTTCTTCTATAAATTCTAGGTATTTACTCTAACTTTTGGTGCTTGAAGGTTTATAGAAATAAACTGGAATGATAGTTATAGGAGAAGTGGAATTTGATCATGCATTTATGGCTAAATTTGATTTCGGGTTAATTAGTTTTGCATGCTTTTGAAAAAGATTGCAGTGTTGATTTGTAATTAACACAATCTTAGTTTTGTGATAAGTCTATGGCTACTTTTGTGGTGTATTTTCGTAGTAGCCACTCTTAAAATTTCTACATGTCTAGTTATGCAGCAAATGAAAAATAAGATAAAATGATAGACTAGTAACTGTAGTTTCAATCGAAGAGGGGATTTTATGTTGTTTTAGAACATTTCTACTGTGATGATAGCAGGGGTTATGGGTTAAAATGGAAGAATAGTAAAGAAATATAGCAACTACTAAAATAGCAACAAGATGTGTTGGGGATCTCAACAGCACCTTGCAAGGTTACTCAGTGGGTTGTGTAGCAAGAGTAGCTGAGTGAAGTATAGCTACTGTTTGAGGAAATTTTAGTAATGTAAGGCTATAAACTATAGGTTGCTACATAAATGCGATATAGTGATTTTAAAGTTGTATCCCAAACATCGTTAGAGAAGTTTTAGGGAACATATAATAAGAAATAGTTGTTGGCAAGAGAATGATTAGGGTTTGAAGCAAAGAAAGGCTAATGTATGCTATTTAAAGCTATTTTCAACTGATTGTAGCTATAGTAGCACATAAGGGTATGCTACTATAGTTTGTGGAAAGAGCGATTGATAGTTTTAGAGCACAAATTTTTGGATGAAATTAAAGGTTAGTATACCCAAGTTTAATATGCTTTATTCAAAATTATATGCCTACGCTAGTGTGAAAGATGAAATAGATATACATATGTGTATGTGTGTATGTGTGTTTGTTTGTTTGTTTTAATAAAGCATGAAATATGTGGGTTGAACTTAACAAATCTAATGTGTGATTATGTGTATGATTAAGTTCTATCATGATATCACTAAATAATTATTGGTCATGTCTTAATTTTATGATGTGTAAAAATGATAATTTGATTTTGTAGCTATATTAAATGATGAAATAAGTATGCTAGTGTTATGCTTAATGAGTATAGTGTAAGAATAATAGTAATGCTTTTGATTATTAAGTTAACTGCAAAGCAAGTAGTTGACAAGATGATCTTGTTGAACTTGAATGATGATATTACATTATGTCGAATAATGATTTAGCATGTCAAGTGAAAAATATGCTGAAAATAGGTTATTTGAACAATGTATAGATAAGTTTGGTATAGACACATATTTGATATGTCAAGCTTGACTAGTATGCTTAATGTATAATGTTACATAATTAAGTGACTTATTTAGGTATTTAGGTACATTATGATCAATAGTGAAATTTAGGTATGAAAGATTGATGAGAAAGCTTGAGACTCTTGATATAGCCAAATGATCTATGGTGTTAGTAGTAAGAATATTAAATTTAACATATGCATTTTAAGTGTATGATGTTAAATATAAAGTATATATGTGGTATGTAATAAATGCTACTAAGTTAGAGTCAGAGAATTGTGTTAATTATTAGCATGATTGAATTATGTATATGTCTACTTTTATGGTAAAATGATGAATTGGTTAAGTTAGGTTTTATCCATGTTGTGGCCAAATGCCTTTTTAAGAGGATTTTAATGATGACTTATTTAAATACAATAGTATGCTTAATATAGACATTTTGTGCCATATGAGATGGCTTATGAAGTAAGTATAAGCATTATGTTGAAAATGAGTTATGCCATGTGAAATAACATAGGAAGGATGTAGTATGCATGATGCCTAAAATGGGCTATTGCAAGTATATGTGATTTTTATGTGATAGTTAATGCCATAATTCTTACGCATGAGACATGATATGGATTTTAATGCAATGGATGGTATGGAAACTAAAATGGCTATTATATGTAGGCAAAATATTATAAGTATGAATGATAACATTCAGGTATGTTTTCTTATGTTTTATTTAAAGCAATTAAAGTATATCTATGCCATGCATGATATGTATACATTATGCATGACATGAGAGCAACTAAAAACTTAGATAGAGATAACAAAGTTATATTGATAAGCATATGGTTGTGCTTACTCCTATGAGTTTCATGCTAAGACAAGCAAGTAATGATTACGTGTATGATATGATTATGGCAAAAAAGGCTTATTACTAAAGCAAGAATTGTGGTGTTTTATGCACATATCAAGAATTCACAATTTTTTCATGCATATAATGTATCATGAGAGTGTAATGTGGATAGTAAGATATGCATGTGATTTAACCATAAAGCATGAATGATAACCTTTCATAAAGCTATGCATTATGTTATATAATTATAAAACTTTTCATAAATCATGTTAAAAAGGAGAAATCTAATAATAATTAATAATCTTTAGGATAATGTCCCATACAATTAAACAACCTCAATTGTTATGTTAATCGATCAACAAGGGAGATATAGTAGCTGTTAGCATACCCTCAAGTGCGAGTATGGCCTTCGAGCATAGATATGATCTTTGAGTTGAGTAAGGCCTTTAGGCACATATATGATCTTTAAGTTGAGTATGGCCTTCAGGCATAGATATGACCTTTAAATCTAAATACGATCTTCGAGTTAAGTAAGGCCTTCAGGTAGAGATATGACATTCGGGTATAAATATGATCTTCGGGTTGAGTAAGGCCTTTAGGCATAGTTAATCCTAGTATCTAAATATAGACAGTTGTCTTTTATGTATGGGAAATGTAATTGGATAATAATGCTTAATATGAAATGGAATAAGTAATGTTGCAATAGGAAAATTAAGTAATAAAATAAAGATGTTCATGTATATTCATTAAGTATGTAATGTATTCATGTTGAATATTGGTGACTAATAACTTTCAAGTATGATTATGCTTTCAATATGCTATAAATGCTATTGTTTTATGTCATCATTGTTTTTAGGTATAAATACATGAATATGTATTGACATTCATGGGTTATATATGTATGTGTGTGTGTGTGTGTACATATATTGTGATCATGAGGTGAATAATGTTCTTGTAAATTATAGTTTAAATTTGTATACCCTTTTAGTGAACTCTTCACATGTTGTATGACTTTTATTATGCTTTAACCAAGTGTCTAACGTTCTATTAGATACTTAATAAATCTTTATTACCATAAGCATACATACACCTTTCTTTACAAAGAGTTTCATTAATGCATGGATTAGTAGATACATATTGATATTATTATGATATTTTAACTATTAAAGTTTAAATATGTAAAATTAAATACCATATATTAGCTAATTTGATGTTTGATGCATCAATGTTTGTTTTATAGCATAGTAAACTTGGTTATACTGCTAAGCAATTTTGCTTAGTGCATCAGTGTGTTTTGAGATACATAGGTTTTTATGGATCGTGGTTAAGCTGCCAAAAGCATCAAGCATTAGTGTCTAATGCAGACGAGATGAGAAGTATGATTGTATATGTGATCTTTAGTATGCATCAAGCTTTGATGCCTTTAAGTAGTTATAAGCCTTTATGTATATTGTATAGAGATTTTGTAAATTTGTGAAGTATGTTTTGATTAGCTTGTATAGTTTTTATGATGAAGAACATAATGGATTCAATGTGGATAAAGCAAAGGTGATGTGTGTTTTGATCCAAGGTATTGATATGTTTAATATTACGTGTAGTATGATAATCAGTATGGTTGGTGTGCATAAGACTTGATTGTATTAATAAGAAATATGAATTGTGTAATGCCTCAAAATTTTAATTTCATGAATAGTACTTCTCGAGGCATGAATAGTATTTAATGTGTAAAAAGGTTAAACTGAGAAGGTCAAAGGAGAGTACTAGTCAAAAAACTTTGATAGGCAAAATAATGGTGAAAATGAAATAATTAGCACTTTTACCTGAACCAATAAATTATTTTACACTTATATCTAATGAATAGTGACCTTAGTTTACATAGGTCTAGGAACTGCTTGAGACATGCCTAGACTGACCTAAAAATAGCATATCCTAAAGGTAAAAAATTATAAGTAGTTCAATCATGGTGGAACTGTAATTTTTTCAAGTCAATTGCTATTTAATCAAAATTGCTTAATTATACAAGTGAATAGTTAACCTAGTTCCCTTTGGAATTTTGACCCAAGATTTTAAAGGTCCCTTAATTAAGTAAATCGTTAATTTTAACATTGAAAGCATGATTTTTGGAGATCTCTAGGCTTTATTTTATATTTTTAAAGATTAAAACAAACATAGGATTAATTAGGATAGTTTGATCACTATGTGGTGTGATTAAAGCCATATATCATCTTAATATAAAAGGGAATTAGGTGCGTGCAAGTATACCATAGCCAAATACACCCTTATTCCTCGTCCTCCACCTTTGGTTGATGCCATTAATGGAGATTCTCTCTCATCCCTTTTGTTTTTTTTCATTTCTCTCTCATCTCTCTACCAAAACTCACACTTTATATATCAAACATGCTCTACTTAACCTCTAAAAGCTAAATTTGGGACTAATTTTGCAAAAGGAAGTCATTTAAGGGTAAAAAAGGAAATTTAATGCTTAGAATTTTAACCCCTAAACTGAACCAAGCCCTAAATCGATGCTTGAGTATTTTTCTAAGTAACTATAAACCCTCTAGATTATGATTACACTTTTATTTTCAAATTTGGAGTTGTAAATATTTTTCTATGAATTTTTCTAATTTTTTACATATTATGGATGTGACACCTCTTACTTGGTCTGGTTGTCGAGCCAGACTAAGGAGTGTGTACACAAATACATTATCCAAACTCAACCATTCATCATATCTTAACCATGTGTTTAAAATAGCTTTTATAAATAATTATCTTAAAAAAATATAGATTAGCAAAAACTTTTCAAAAACATGGTCATAATTTACTTTTGAGAATCGCCATATCGAAAATCCAACAACATAATGGCTATATCGAGACACTATCCCATAAATTAATATTAACTTGCACATCAAAACAATGCTTTTATAATCATTTTCAATCATTTCCCTAACTTCTATGATTTTTTGATCACTTGAACAACCCACAACAGCATAAACATATCAATCTCAACCTCAAGAAGAGATATCATACAACATAAACAATATAAATCAACTTTAAAACAATTTACAGACCATAAAATCCAAAAAGATTACATCATATACAATTTAGGCCCACTATCCTTTTAATGCATCATATGAGTGGTTAACCTTATACATCACATAATTCTAGATACAAAAAAAAATTATACCAAAAGAAGTGGTCTTCTCTCAATAATCTTCAAGTCTCAAGGCTTGTGCTCAAATTGTGTCTTTACCTATGCATCATAAAACAAACAATTTGTTAAGCAATAACTTAGTGATGCAATCAAATTAACTTGTGCATTAATCCCATTTTATCAACATACAAAATATACATGAATGTGATCATTCATTATATCACATTATATACCACATCAGCCAAAGCAAGCATTATGACATTAACATAACATAAATGATTCACTTAACTCATCATAGGTCATGCATTATACATACATCTATGACTCAGCCATATAATCATGTATTATGTGATTAAGCTTTATTAAACTTGTTTTATAATGCCTATTTTAGAGTAAAACAAATATCCTATGGAAAATAGGATCATGGTGTGTAGTGGGCCTCATTTCAGACCTTACGGCTACTACACTAGCATGAGTGTGTTATAGCCCTCATAATGGACCTTACAGCTGCTACACCAGCATAGAATATTTAACACCCCCTATTTGATTCCCAAAGAAATCTAATAAGTGGTGCACTTCTTGCCAGGTCATCCATCCTTAACTTTTCCCACAGTCATTCATTTAACTTTTACTTATTTTGTACTAGTTAAGTCTACCTAACTCTAAATTCCTTCCTATCTATTCCTACAATTCATTTAGGTTTATACTGACATGTTCATGTCATTATAGGGTGATTTTAATATAGTTAGATATTTCCTAAAAATTCAACAACATAATGGCTGCTCGGCTCACTATTCCAAAATTTATTAACCTATAAAACACTTTTATTACATATTCTCACATCTCCTAGGTCCTTCTGGTCCCCCAAATATCAATCTATCATTATTATCTATCAAAGAGCAACATAGGCCTCAGGGCACAATCTAAAAAAACACATAGAGCCTTAGGCTCACAAAAAACCAACACATGTCATACATACACAATAGGGATTAACACCTGATTAATTACATCATAGTTTGTATATGTATAATTACATCATGTGTCCATTATATACATAACACCCATATCCCTTCTAAGTACATAGAGTGCAAAAGCTATACAAATATACATTATCAACCTTCTCAAAAATGACCTTTGAACTTTATTGCATGCTTTACGAGGCTACATCCTTGTTCTTATTACCTACGCACTAAAATAGGTATTTTGAGTATATAATATACTCAATGGTAAATTCAAGCATTTAAAACATGTCCAGTAGTTTATCGATGCATAACTTATGATATTCTTATCTTGTTCTAACAATTAGGTACAAACCTAGATTACTAACATGCAAATTTACTATTTTAGCCCTAGGGTGTTTCTATCTATAAATTACCCAGTTAATCACTATAACTCATGTAAATTATGTTTTAGGTTCATTATTAATCATTACATGCATTATCCTTACAAATTGAGCCATTAAGCATTACTAGTGGAAAATTACCAAAACACCC
>CANXYI010285640.1:0-10965 GCA_948208565.1 Hura crepitans | reverse complement strand
TTAGCCTAATAGTCATGTTATTGAATATTATTACTAGAAGTGGCTCAAATTAATAGTTTACTTGCATCTAAATAAATAAAAAAAATGATAAGTTGGCATATACAGGTATGAGGGTATTTTGCTCATTTGGTATAAATGTTTAATTAGTGGTTTAATCACTTGACTTAATTAATATTATCACTGATGCGGGAAAACATAAATAGGATATGGGATTTTGAGACATTATTTGAATGAGTAATTAATCAATGGATATAAGGGTAGGGTGGTCATTTTGATAAAAGTATTGTTAATTATTGGCATAATAACCTGATTGCATAAATGGATATTAGTACTATATAAATGTATGATAACTTATATGACATGATTTAAATGTTTGAGTTCACCACTGAGTATTTTATACTCAGCATACTTGTTTCAATGCGCAGGTAATCTTTATTAGTAGATGACCTTGTAATACATTCATGTAAGTTCAAATGATAAGTTAGATGGCTATTATATAGCTAGTTTACAGTTTTGAACTCATGTACATAGGTTGGGAATGGGTACCATATAAAAAAGTTATAGATATGTTATGGAATGGGCTTTGAATATGTGATTTCATTCATATGGTGTTTATGGTATCTGAGCCCAAGGCTCTACATCTATGATTGTTTGATTGTGCCCTGAGGCTTGTGTTGCTGATTGATAAAATAATAATGCTAGGTGTATATTTAGGGGACTAGATAGGTCCAAAAGATGTGTAATATTTTATAAAAGTGTTTTCCAGGTGTTAAAAATTTTGGTTAGTCACCTGGACTTTATAATGCCCATGTATTGAGGCTTTGAGAATAGTGCCTTAAGACCCGAAAAGGGTACCCGGTGTGTTGGGTCACTTGCACGAATTCTAAGGCAAGCACACGACTCAATAAACTTCAAGGGCTTCAAAAGGGGTGAAAATGGCCTCAATTAAAAATTTAGCAGGACTAATAAATTAATTTGAGCTATGAACCCAGATCGATTTAGGCCAAGAATGACCTGGGTGAGCCTAGACAGACACAAAAATATCACAACCAGAAGTTTAAAAATTGTAATCGGTCTAATGGCGATGGAATTTTAATTTTTTGAGGTTGTTTGGAATTTTTCTGAGATTTCAATAAACTTGCGATTTTTCTTGAAATTGCGCTAGCATAGTTCTCGAAGGAATTAGGCTATGAAATTTGATGTGCCTCTAATTAAAGATAAATGAGGATTTTATAAATAAACACAATAATTTTTGGAGGTTCGAGTGGCCATATAAAAATTTCTAAAGTTCTGCCGCAAATCAAATTGTCGTAAAATGCCAAAAATTTAATTCGCCTAATTCCCGATGGAATTTTTCTATGAAGTTTTGTGAGCAAGACATTGGGATCAATTGAGGATTTTAGGAATAAATAGTACATTTTTTATGACCATGTGATTTTTAAAAAATCTTCAAAGTTGGCTACCCCTATATTTAAAAAATCAGGTTTCGGGATGCTCGGGGGCCGTGTGTCGTGACCCAAGGCATCCCAAAACTCACCCAATAGTAGGAAAACATAGCTGGATCTTTAGCGGCCACTTGGTCCACCAATTTTCCCTTTATTATTTTATTCTTATTTCCTATTTCCTCTTTATGGGAGCTATCCATGTTAGGGATAGTTTTCTTCCTTATTCTCATAGTTGTGTAGCCAATTTATCTATTCAAAAATCACTATGAATCCCCTAAAGTGAGCATCCATAGAGGCTGATAAAGCATGGCCACCATTAGCAAGGGAAAACTCCAAGAAAAATCTAAGAATGAGCCCTTGGAATTTAATGGCTAGCAGAGGACTTGAATTTTAGAGTGAGTAGGCTCATTTTTATTCTAGTTTTTAGAGTATTTCTTCCCCCCAAACGTGCTCAGCTGATCACCATACTTAACTAAGCATTTGTTTGATTGTCATGATTGCTGAAGGTGGCAACATAAAGGGCAAAATAAGAAGGAACCCTAATCTTCAAGGCTAAAATAATTATGGATTGCTAAAGATAAAAGGAATGAAAAGAGGGCATTAGGGCTATTACAAGTTAGTGAATTTAATTTAATTAGGAGCATGCCTCCCTTCCTTCCTATTATGATGTTCTTGTGTTGGGTGGAGGTGAAATTTCGGAGAAAAGTAAGCATGATTAAGCTATGTTTGGTTATGGCTAAACTAAGTGTATGCATGTATTAGTATAGCTATAAATTTAGTTGTAACTTGGGGATAGGTTGAGATTGATTTCTAGTGTTCCCATGACAGAGAATGTGAAGTGCTAATGCTTGGATTAAGGTGGAATAAATAGAAAAGTACTAATTAATATTAGAGAGCTAGCATGGATTATGTGTCTAAGCTATTTTGCTGCATGTAGTATTTTTTCTCTTGAGGAATTTAGGTTTTTGTGTTAGTGATAAAGTCCATGTGTGTGCAATGTATGTGTGTGTGCATGAATCTAACTACTGGCTTATGTATAAGAGTGTAGTGTGAGGAGCTGGTGTGGCCTAGGTTGTGTTGAGGAAAATGTTTACAAAAAAACGTGATGTGTGTGCATGTGTTTGTGTTGTATAATTTGGGTGATAGTGAGGTAACAACTTGTTGGTATTTTTGCATGTAGATTAGAGGCTAAATTTAGGGAACATAATGTGCATTTGTTGCCTTGAAAGTGGAGGTGATTATAGGGGAAAGGTATGTCCTTATTATTTAGCTATCAAAGGAATATAATGGTGGAGGTATGTGTGTGTCATAGATAGAAATGTGATACATGGAGTGGAATGATGGGTATGAGTGGAATCTAGTGAAAGTATATAATCATCCCATGGATATATGAACATAAACTAATAAAATGTGGCCTACGAGGTTAGTGATCTAGAGAAATGTGTTTTATAAATGATTAGACATATAAAGTTGAGAAAGAGGTGTATGTGGAATTTAAAAATGAAACAATTGAATCAATTAATATCAATGCATGAGAGCAACATGGTTAAGATGGCAATAATTATATGTTGTTAAGGTAGTAAGTTGAATTATATTTGGAAGTGAAGTGGCATACAAATAATGGCCTGTGTAGATGATGGATAACTTCAAACCATGAATGTGGGGTGTGAAATGCTTGGTGGCCTAAAACATGAGGGAGGACAATAGTTATAGTGTATAGTTTTAATTAATGAATGGTAATCATATGTTAGCTTATTAAAAGAAAAAATTTTACAACACATGGGCATAAGATATGAGAAGTATATTCTTTAAACAATAAATATAAGGTGGCTAAGAGTATGGTTGAGTAAAATAAATAAGATATACATGATGAATAAAATTTAAGGCATGAGAACAATGAAACTAAAATGAAAGTGGTTATTTCCCTTCAAATTAACTAGGTGACTCATATGTAGAAGTAGAAATGCTATGGTATGCTAAGTATGAGATATTAACCATGACTTATAATGAAATAAATGCATATATATGTGTAATATATGGTATAAAAATTGTTAAACAATAATAAGGAAGATTTATGCTAAATAGACTTGAAATCTAATTTAGGGTTATTAAAATCTAAGTGATTAAATAGTTCCATGAAGGATCTAAAATGGTAGGAAATTTTAATTAAAAGGCTAAAGTTTTTGTATTTTTATATTGATGAAATTTAAGATTTCCTTAAAGAGCATTTAGAAGAGTAAGTAAATTTGACTTTGGGCATATACTCATACGAATTGTTGATTTGAATTGAGGCAAAAGAAAATGTCTAAAATATCATGGCTATGGGCCTATAAGTGTAGTAGAAAAAATTAACGGCTCTGGGCCTATGACAATGGTGAAACCACAAGACGTGACTTGTAACTAGCCTATAAAAAGGACCAGACTAGATATAGATTTAATATGATTGATACATTGCATGTAATAGGGCCTTAATTGATGGAGTAAAATGAACTTACTTAGGCTTATGGAATTCTATTAAATTGAGCTTAGAAAATATACCCATAATTGTCTGGTAGGACCAAAAAAGGCCTGTAATTGTTCGAGTCAAAATTTGACTGTAGAAATAAATTCATAACTGACTACTAAACATTGTTAAATATTATAAAATGATGATCAATAAATAAATGAAAGTGAAAAAAAGTCAGATGGTCTATTAGTTAGACACCCACTAGATGGGTTGACTAGTCAACTTAGGGATTTTAGCAGCTGCTACATCATCTAATTTTTAGGCAAGGCCAGTACAGCGGCCTAGGTCCATTTTAGGCCACTGTACTAGTCTGTTAGATAGACACTCATATGCCTTTACACACTTGAAACCCATTCACTTCAATTTGCTAGTGCAGCGGTGTAGGTTTTGGAGGGCTACTGCGCTAATTGGTTAAATAAACCAGTCTGCTAGGCAGACTAGTCTATGACATCCTCAATCTTCAAACCCATTCACTTTATTTTGCCAGTGCAATGGCATAGGTCTTAGAGGGACATTGCACTAGTCAGTTAAATAGACCAGTCTGTTAGGCAAACCAGTTTGTGACATCCTCGATCTTAAAACCCATTCATTTCATTTTGTTAGTGCAGCAGCGTAGGTCCTGGAGGGCCACTGCACTAGTCAGTTAAACAAACTAGTCTGTGACATCTTTAATCTTTAAACAAGGCTAGTACAGTGGTCGAGGTCCTAGAGGACTACTATATTAGTCTATTAGATGGACCATATCTTGTTATTTGAACCTTTCAGTGTTATAACTTGATCAAGCCAGTGTAATGGTTGGGGTTTAAAATGTGGATCACTGCACTCCTTTCTAGTTCGCTCTAGGTCAAATGTTTAAAGTGTCATCTATCTAGTCGGGCCTATTTCAAATAAAATATTAATTATTTTTTTAAAATTGATTAACTAATTGAATAAGTAACTCAGATTATATAATTGGGAATTATACACTGATTTAGCTAACCTCATTGAGTTAAAGGAGTTAATCAATTGAGATTAATACATAGACATACATGTAATTGATTGGGGTACACATTATGAGAAAGTATACAATATGCATAACTCTATTAAAGGTTGTGTCCTTGGTTTACATTAATGTAAAGTTTGAATAACTATATGAACTACTTGATAGAATTAGTGCAGTGACCTGAATGGAATTATTTTGCTAAGTGATTAAGATAATACATAATAAATTTCAAAAGAATGCAAACCTTCATTTGACTTTAACATGTATGAATTTTATAATGTGGATATATTAAGCTACTTGTATGTAATATGTGAGACATGCTTTTAATTAATTAAATTCACCACTGAGTTTTATACTCATCATACCAGTGTTTTGGTGCACAGGTAAGCAAGGTTGATAGACAAGCCTCGAGGTATGTGTAGTGTAGCAGCAAAGGAAATAAAGACTTGTATTTCATATAGTTATGGACTATAGTGGCACTCATGTAACAGCTGTAGGTCATGTATCCGACATGCTTAGAAGCTGTTGTGGTTTTGTAATCTAAAAATTAAAATTTGTAAAAGCCTTTATGAGATGAATACTTATTTATATGATCGGTCGATTTGATTTTTATTACAAGTTGAACATAAGGCTAGAGGCCCATGTGATTATGATAATTGGAGGACTCAGAAGGTCCGAGATTGATAGATTTAGACATATGATCATTAAAATTATTTTACATAGGTGGAACATTTCTAGGATAGTACTCGGACAGCCATTGTGATGCTGGAATTTTTTTTATATTAAATGAAATAAAAATGATAGTTGGGTTTTTCATAAGTATTAAATGAATGAACTCAGAGGTAATTCAAAGATGGGTGACCAAGTGGGAAGTGCGCCATTTTTTGGATTTCTTCGAAAAGTTGATAAGGGTGTCACTACCTTAACTAGGTTACTATATGGGACATCGCCATCAAAACATCACTTTAATTTTAACACCCTTAAATGACTTCAATTTCTTTCTAAATTTCACCCATTATTATGTTATAATTAATACTTCTACTCAACAACATTAGTGTGACCTAAGTCTTGGGAAATACTATTCATTATTTAGGAAGTACTATTCATAACTCAGGAAATTACTAGTATTATAATTTGTATAAGAACTTGATTTAATACTCAAAAAATGCTTTTATTCTTAAGTTCACATTTTCCTATTTTATAATGAAAAGTTTTTCTTTTATAAGTAGAATCTTTTCTTTTATTCTATAAAGGAAGTCTTTTGAGTTTAATTATTTGAATATGCTTCTTGTGGATATATATGAAGTCTAATAGCTGACCCGAGTCTGTAATGTGTTCTTATCTAAATCTCTCCTAAGAATTAAGTAAGGGTCATTACAATTTTTTTAATTTTATTATATTTTAGTTTTTTAAAATTTATTATATTTTCAAGTTTAAATAGTTATTTTAGATTATATTAAAGTTAAAAATTAATCAAATTCAATGCTAATAATATATTATTTGTATTGTATGTTAAAATAAATCAAATTTTATTTGTGTTAAAATAGTTAATTTGAATATTTACATAATAAAATGGAAATTTAAATACTTAAAATATATAAAAAAATTCAAAAGTTAATAAAAACTCATAATTTATAGATAAAAATTATTTACTATTTTTTTAATTATTTGAATTCAATGTGAGTTAAAAATACTTTTTAAAAACACTTATAAAATATAATTAAAAATTTAGAAAAAAGCAAAAACCATTAATTTTAATGTTTTTCTAACTAGTTCTCATTTTTTGTTAAGGTCAAAATAGTTTGGGGGGGCTAATTGTCAGTATTTTAGTTTAGGTATCCAATTGAAAAATATATCATGATTGAGGGGTGATTTATAGCTTTTCTAATACTTAACACAAGCAAAATCTAAGAAAATAAAGGAGACAAAAATTTAATGTAATTCGACGTAAGCCTACTCCATAAATAAATAAGAACAAAATTAATATACTTAATGATGAAAAACAAAAGAAATTTTATTTTAAACTCTTAACCCTATTATACTAAAAACTTACAATCTCACATGAGCCAAAAATTGAAGGACTAAAATAATTCCCAAATTACAGAGCACACTGCCACGAACTAATATTATTGGATATACTTATAGTTTAAAGTCAATAAAGAAATAAAAGTCCTATCTTAGTCTAACTTGGACTTTGCAAATTTGATAACTCCTTGGACATAAAGTAAATACTTCACCAAATTTATCTACATGTGGTGAGACTTTGGCAAATAGACAAGTCACGATAAAATTTTTTTTACACCATAATTATTTTTTTAATTTAGGTATTAGACATAAATAGAAATAGCAATAGATCATATATTTTTAGGTATTCGACTTCCTCCTACTCTAATAGGACAAATTTAATTAATTTTTAAATGGATTTGATATAGGTTTGGACATTAATTTGACTATTCATATCGAATTCGAGTGAGTTCAAACATTGGCCACGTAGTGTCCACTATTCAAACATGTTTATATAATTAAATATTTAATTTATAAAAAAATATGTTTTCTTAAATACTATATAAAATTTATATTATTTTACCAAAATATTTTATAATTTCATTTTATACATATAAATATATTAATATATTTAATTAGTTAATCACATTTATTTTATGATTTATTTTAAATATTTTTAAATTTAATTAATAATTTATGTGTTAAATGTGTATTTATTGGGTTTGGATAATTTAAAAGTATTTTTAATCCGGTTTGGGATAAGTCAGATTTATATAAAAATAATTAGGTTTGGTAGATCATATTTTATGATTATTGATATATGCAAGGATGGCACTCAAGTAATGATCAACTTTGCCATGTATATTTGTGACACCCCCTACTAGATCCCTTAGGAAACCTCATAGGTGATGCATGCACTCCTAGGTCACTAGTACCATACATATCACTTGGCTTATATCCGTTTAATTTAATTTGTTTTAAGGTGTCATCATGCAAAAATGCCAATTCTAGGTAATTATGGGTTATTTCCAAAAACTTAGAAATTTCAGTAACATAACGATTGTCTAGGTTCTATCTAAAATTTTAGAACCTATTTAAAACACTTCTATAAATATTTCACAACACTTAGACCCATCTGGTCCCCCATCACATCCTAGCCCTAGCACTATCACACATCAAACTTAGGCCTTAGGCCACAGATAAAAGAATGCATATACATATATGTAGAGCCTCAGGCTCATATCCACATCAAACATCATTTCTGAAAATACATGCATAAGGAAACATAGAAGGTTATTTTATTTACATTACCATATTATGCTTACTTATATACATCACATATATAAAGCTTAAATACATGTTTCTACCCAATTCCCACCTAGGTACATGGATATCAAAACTGTACAGCAATTACTTTATAATCCTTCTTGGGTATCCTCTGAACTCTTATCAACACGTTTCCCGAGGCTAAGTTTTGCTCTTGTGTACCTGCATGCCAAAATAGGTATGCTGAGTATACGAGATGCTCAATGGTGAACTTAAAGCGTTTAAATCATGACATTATTTTCTTTTCATACCTGTGTAGTTTAATATTGATTTTACCTTATTATTTAGTTCAATTATACAACATGGTGCCAAATTACTAAAATGCTCCTAATGCATTTATAAGTCATGAAATAGTCTTTCTAACTCACATAAGTTATTTAAAGTAATTATTACATTCATAACATGCATATTTGACATTCATCAACTTATCTAACAACATGTGTAAATTGACCAAAATGCCTTTTTGCCTGTAATTCATCAATTACTCAAAAAAAATTATCCAATTATGCTTAGTTTTTATTTTCATGATCATTGTGATTATTTACTTAATTTAATTCACTAGCCTAACTAGGAAGACGACACTTAAAAACACTGAATCTAGAGGGAAAATAAACTGGTGCAGTGGTCCCCATTCTAGACCTACACCGCTGCATTAGCATGTGTACCATAATAGAGATTAGCCTATAGCCTCTCTAGACACAAGTAAATAATATCTATGTGACATAATGTAAATCAGCCCATAGGCCTCCCCAGCCATAAATAAACATCATTAAGAATGTGATATAATGGAGATTAGCTTGTAGGCCTCCCCAGCCACAATTAAACATCATCAACACCTGGGTGACATAATAGAGATCAATTTAAGGACCTCTCTAGCCACTAATAAAATTTACTATCTGAACATTAGACAACTAGTCAACCCATCCAGTGGGTGTCTAACTAATGGGCCAAGTAGCTCAATTTAAGTTCATTTATTAACCAAAAATGTTCTTATAATATTTATAATACAATAACAGACAATTATGAATTTTATCCCATCTATTATTTTTTAGCCAATCTGGTATAGCCACATTTTGGCTCGACCAGGTAAAAATCTCAAACTAATATTTAGTTATGCTATTGCCAAAATTCAAGGTTTAATATATTATGATTTATCATGGCATTAATACTCAAGGAGTTAACACTTTTTATCCAGTGACATTTTTGGTTTAGGTAATGGTCAACTGGAAAGTTATAGGTCACTTCAACCGCTTTTCAAGTCAAGTTCTAAGATTGTTTTAACTCCAATTTTAACATAGTTTTCAATGTCTTATTAACCACATCCATAGGCCCAAAGCCAAATACATCTAGGCCAATTCCAAGGCCAACAAATAGGCATAAATGCCATTCATAGAAATGTCTCAAATCTAGCCCTAAAGGCACAAAGAGAAGTTCAATATGCATAATGCAAATTTAAGTCCTTTACAAGTCATTATTCTAAGCCATTAACCTATAGTTTAGTTCCATGCTTTTAGTCATGTAAAGACATATTCTCAAGGCATACTTTATCTATCCATATGTCACATACATTATCCAAGTCAAGTCATTATAAGCCAATTATCTAGAAATTATAATTCACTTGCCTAACACTTTAACAAGCTTAAGTGTCATGCTATCATGCCATTATCATGCTCTCGGGTACTAAGGGAAAAAAGACATAAAATTTCATTCCTTTTCACATGAGATCAATATTCACCCATACATACATGCCATGAACACAATTATACTCATATACACCTAATTTCAAACCAATTCTCATAAGTTACTAACCGTCACACATAAAATCCATTAAGAGTAGTCTTCAGGTACAAGTATGAATGACATATTTCATTATGATTTCTAACCACAATAGCCATAATCTTCTTTCTAACATTCCAAGCAATTCTAAATTTGCATTCTAGTCATTGTATAACCAAGCTAAGAATCTATATCTATCAAAATTAGCAAGGAAATAAAGCTACATTCTCAAGTTCTTTGAATTATATCTCTCTAATTGACTAAGTCCTTATGCAATCAACTTTCCATAGAAGAAATTCATCAAAAATTCAACATTCTAGCCATACCAATTTATCATTCATCACCCTAGGCACCTTAAAGCATAAAGAAAAGGCCTAGAAAGAAGCCCTTTAAATCTTCAAGCACACCGAGCTATCCAGCTACCACGATAGGTTCCCTCTCCCTTCGTAGGCTTCAAACTGCCCTCCAATGGCAATAAACACATCACACATATAATCACACAAGTCTTAGGCATGTCTTAGCATCAAATGGCAGCCAAAAAATTCAAGGAAAGGAGAAGAATCAGCCAAAACTCACCTCAAGGTCACTATTCTAAATTTCTCTAAACTAGTCAACTTGGATGATTTTTATCTCTCAAATGAAAAATCTTTTCTACTTGATTCTTTTTCCTCATGGTGCCTAACACATAGAAGTAAATTTACCAACTAGAATCACTCAGTTTAGTGAAGAAATGAGAAAGTTATGGCCTATTTTCTCTTTATCTAGCATCGACAGCGGCAAAGAAAATAGGAAGAAAGGCAATCCTTCATCCAAGTGGAAATCCACTTGTCAAGTGAGGGTTGCCACTCGCAAGCCTCCTTGGTCACTTGGCATGAAGTGGGGCCCACTTTGAAATGTCAAAGGTGGTCCTGATAATCCCAAACCAT
>CANXYI010285623.1:0-10155 GCA_948208565.1 Hura crepitans | reverse complement strand
ATAACAAAAATTATTTATGAAATAGTAAATAAAATATCTTAAAATGTTCATATATAATTTAGATTTAGGTTATTTTGATAATATAAAATTATGAGGTTGAAGATTTGGTACCCAAAGGGTACTAGATGGTTTAAAACCCATCATTTTAAACCATTATTTGATAGTGGGTATCCACGTAAACATGATAGCCATATCTTTTATATCTCTTCTCTCTCTTTTTTTTGTCAACGATTTCTTAGAATGAAAAAAAAAGTCTACGACATTAAATAGTGTAGATGATCAAGCCTTTCATATTCATGAGTTTTAAGATACCCTTTGGAATAGCTTTTCTACCACCACCAAGCTATTAATAGCTTCAACAAAAGCCTTGTGAAGTCCAATGTCCAAAAAATTTGAGATTTAGTTGCAATTACTAATATTGTTGAGTTGATGATAGTAGATAGTCATTCAATATGTATAAGTAGATACTTATGAACTTGCAGTTCCATTAGGATTTCAAAAGCTGATTTTAAATGCTTTTGTTTTGACATCTACAACATTAGCATAATCAAGAATCTCACTCCAATTTAAATCAAGATCTCTGTCAATAAAGGTTAACTAATTTGCCCACTTCTATCAATATGTTTTCTTAAAAATGAAAACACTCTAATGCAATAATAAATAACCTCCTCTAATTCCTCAGTAAGGAGAAAATTAAAGATTAGTCTTTATTGAAAAAATTATTAAGAAAACAAAATTTCAAGAGATTGATTCGAGATTATGTTTTTTTTCCACAATTAAATCAAGTTAATGGTTTTTAATCATATATACCAATTGTTTGCAAATACAAGAAAAACAAAAATTATGTAGTCTACAATAAAAAAAAATCCATGTCAAATTGTCGTGAATGTAAATTCCAACACTTTAACAACAAGATTGAAGAACTTAATCATTTGTTATGGCATAAACCGATTCTCTAGGTTAAAGATAAAAAATATTATTATATTCAATGAATTGATTTCACTTTAAGAAAATTAAAGAGTGGGTATTTATGGATGCTTAGGCACTAAGGTACCAAATATATACTCTTAATATGCAATAAAATAATTAAAATTAATATAAATAATAAATTATTGTTAAGGTACCATTATTGGCTATAAATTACAATAGAGATACATTTAAGATGCTTAAAATAAAAGATACAAAGTTGTTAACTTTTTTTAAGTCCTTAATTATTAGTCTCATATCCTACAAATCAGTGATACCCTTTACTCAATCTAATTGTCGAACTTAGGAGTGTGCATATTTCGAATTTAACTAAAATAATCGACCGATATTTTTAATTCAGTTTGGTTAGTTGATTATTTTGATTTTCGACTTCAATTTTATGTTTTTAAAAAATCAGTTATTTTAATTCGGCTTTGAAAGTAAAAATTGCAAAGAAATTGAACCGACTGAATAATAATAAAAAAATATTTTTAACTATATAATGAAAATTATTTAAATTTTAGGGGTATATATTGAAAATTGAACCAAAATATTTTGGTTAGCTAAAATTTTAGGAGTGTATATATAGATTTTATCTAGAAAATTTAAAAATCGAGTTTAACCAAAATCAGATCTAAATATTTTGGTTCTACTCATGGTTTGCATATAATTTGATTTGGTTTTTTTTTTAATAATTTGATTTTGGTTATTTTAGGTTCGATTTAGTTATTGAACCAAACCGCCTGATACTCACCCTTAATCGGACTTAAATGAGAGGTGGCACACAATTGATATCTAACTCATTTTAAATTTACTTAACTTAAAATTCATTTAACTATAACCTTTTATTAGAAACTTGTCTAGTTTGCAATATCCTTTAAATTTTAACTTAATCAAAACCTTATTAAGGTGTACTTCTAGAGATCATTGTGTCAGAAATCTGGCAACAAAAAGACTATCCAGTGACACTATCCCAAATGGTAACATCTGAAAAATAACACTTCTATATAAAATTAGCATTATACACTCTCAACAGGATCCTTTTGATCATCCCACCATATTCATCATCCAAAATAACTATACCAAATCATTTCAGAACCATAGGAACCATATTTTCACATCATGAGCATATATACATATAGTTGTATATACATACATCCACATCACATCCTTATAAAAGTTACAAAATAATTACATGTACAAGTTTTGGCCCAACCTTAAAAATTACACATGAGTGCCTTTCTACATGATACATTATATATATATATATATAAAACAAAAGTCTAAACCAAAAAGAAACAGCTTCTTTGATCTACATTGCTTTACTTGAGGCTTCACTTCAATCTTGTAATGCCCGTGAACCCTGGTTCTAGGAATAGTGTAACTCGAGGGGCAAATAATGCTCTTTGAGTAATAGGGTCCCATTGAGGTAGTTGAAGGGGGAGTACAGGTAATAAAACTTTACAGGTTAAAAAATGATGAAATTAAAATAATTAAAACTTTTTGTAGAACTAATAAATCCTTTTATGTCAAGAACTAGTGAATAGTGGATTAAGTCAGGATGTGCCTGGACTAACCCAAAATAGCATGACCTAAAGGTCAAAAATTGCAATGAGTCTAATGGTGGTGAAATCAAAATTTTTTGAGATTATTAGGCATTTTATTAGAATTTCTTAATTACACGAGTGAATAGTTCACCTCATTTTCCTTAATATTTGGGCTCGAGGTTTTAAGGACCCCTTGATTAAGAGTTTTGAGATTTTTTTTGCATTGAACAGAATAATTTTAGAGGCCGAAAACATTTAATTTGTATTTTTTAAGATAAAAACAAAAGTAGAATTCATCGAGCTTATCTGATGGCCACGTGGTGCTATCATGGCAATCCATCATCATAATATAAAAGGTGTATGGTGTGTGTAGGTCTAGGGGAGACAAACCACTTCTTCTTCCTCCTTTTCTTCTTCATGGCCAATATCACCCTTCCTTTTCGCTTTCTATTTATTTCTTTCATACAAGCCATAAAACACACTATTTTATTTAATCAAAACACCTAATCATGCCTCCACAATCTCTTAAACTAGATTCTAGTGAGAGAAATACAAGAGGGGGTCTATTTTGGGAGAAATCAACACTTGGTGAATAGTGCCACTTTTGGTGAGTAAGTGTTTTCTTATTTTTATTAGATAGTATTTGAGATATAGAGAATTCCTATGTGAACAAATTTCAATTTAGAGCTATGTAGATTTTTATAGAAATTTTCTAAGCTAAAACCCAATATGTTTATAGTGTAATTGTGGAATTTTTAGAGGAAGAGGAAACCAAGGGTTTTAGAATGCCATCAAAGTGTTCTAGAGTCTATTGTAAGTGAATTTAAATTAATATGCATTATGTGTTGGTTGTTGCATCATTTATGTGTAAATGTGTGTGTATAGAAGTAATGTGTTAGGTATATATGTTGTGTTTTTTGCATGGTGAATGTATATGTGTGGTGTAATGATAATGGTGAGTATGAATGTATAAAGAAATAAGAAGAAAACAATATGCATGTGTGTGAATGAGTTATGGCCGAATGGGGTGTGTATAGAGGATGTGTGTGTGCATGTATAGTTAGGTTGTATATGGGATGTGTATGAATTAGTGAGATAGTGATTGACATAATTGAGATGGAAAGCCAATGAGAAATTATATGCATATGTGTTTTTGACATTATGGCCGAGAGGTGTACAAAAGGCATATATGCATATGTAGGTATAATTGAATGTGTATGGCATAAATGATATGGTAATTAAGTGATGAATATGACTGAGGGTGGAATTAATAAGGAATTAAATGTGTATGTATTGTCATATTATGGCCGAAGAGTATGCATGAAGTAGATACTTATGCATATGTTAAACTAAATGTGTAGGATATAAAAATAAACTAACTAACTAGTTATAAGTGCGAATGAAATGAGAGATTGACAAAAACTTTTAGGGGTATTGTTATGGGTACATGTGACGGCCAAATGATCAATATTAGGGTAACATGGTTACATAAAGATGGTACAAGGAAAGAAAAATATAATTGAATCTATATGTGTTTAGTGAGAGTAATTAAAGAATAAGTATTTGCAAGATGAAAGTAAATAGAGGTAAATTAAGTTGGTGGTCAAATAACTTATATTGATAGTGTGAGTAGAGGAACTTACAATTAATTGATATGTATAATAATAATTTTATCTTGATATAGTGGCTATACTTTAGTCTAAAAGCCTATGTTTGATAATGAGTAGGTGTAGAAAAAGGTACTTAACTAAATGGACTGCTAAATCTATAGTGTTAATTATCTGTAAGCTCTTAATGTGTAAATTTCACAAGAACAGGCACTAGATATATATGGATTAATGAGATGCCAATAGGTAAAGAATGTGAACAAGGGCAAAATTGCGAAGGTAATGCTGTCAAGTAATTATGACCATATACTAGAATGACTGGGAAGTACTAGACTCAGCATATGAGAATTGAATAACCTATACAAAATGAGATAGGACTCAATTGATGACACTAACATGTGACCATTAGAACAAAAAAAACATGATGATGCCTTGTTAATAAAGTGCTAGTTTAAAGTAGGAATGATGAGAAACAGATTGAAAGCGAATATAAGTAATGAAAAGAGAAATGTGAATTGGTGTCCTATATTAGCTAGACCATTTACTAGCTAGGTTGACTAGTAAACTAGGGAGTTAGTAGCTGTTAGGTGTTTGATTTGTGACGATCTTGGCCTATTGTATAGTGGGTGCAGCTGTCAGACTTTGATTGTGCCTGCATGGACTGATCCCTACTACCTGCTTTGCTTTAGGTATTAGGAGGTCCATGTGGGATGATCTCTACTACTTGTGTTGTTATGGTTATTGAGAGGTCCGTAGGATTGATCCCTACTATCCATTGATGCTGAGACTTAAGGTATTGGGAGGTTTACCAAGGTTGATCCCTACTATTCTGCTTATTAGGAGGTCCAGTCAGACTAATCCCTACCATTCAGTATTGGGTGGATGGTGTATATATATCAAGGTTTAAAATGTGGGTCACTATACAAGATGGATTCCATTATGCAATGTTTGACAAAGTCTCTTGAGTATGGGCCTAAATTGATGTTATGGTGATAACTCAAAATAGATAATGTGGTAGAGTAATAAGGTAAAATTAGGAATAGATTGATAAGAAAAACATAGTGAATATAAATGTATAATGAACCCTTTAATATAAGGAGTTAAAGATATAAGCATAGATGGGTACGAGTTTAATGATATGTGGAATGTATTAGACATAAAGGTAACAACATGTTAAAACTACCATATAGACTAAACTTGATGAAAAGAGAGATACATAAACAAATAAATGCTTTATAGCTTTGAAAAAAGGGTGCATATGGTGTGAGCATTTAAGGGAAAGGGTATAATATAATCTAATAACCTAAGCATGTACAAAAGAATGAAAATATAATGGTGATGTATACATATAACTTAATAATCTAAGTACTTGCAGAAGAATAGTAATATGATAATGATGTATACCTATAAACAAATAATCTTGCATGCCTGCATGACATCTGTGGATTATACAATGCATATTTCATTAAATTGTATGCTTAGCATGTTAGTTCTTTGATATGTAGGTGTTAGATGATAGCTAGCAGTACCACCTTATGCAGTAGTGTAGCAGGAGGCTTCTAAGGAGAACATCCCATTGGTACATATATATATAGGAGTTAGATTAATGGCACTCATGTATGAAAAGGATTATGGTCTTAAAGGTAAATAAATATGGTATAATTTATTAACTTATTTTAACTAAATTGTGTGCCAAGCTAGATTCTGAGCTGTATGAACATGCATGTTTATCTATTATTGCTGAGCTATTGCTTTGATTGATGTGTGTATTTCATTGATTGAAATACTGATATGATGATAACACCATACGAGAATGACTGGAGGCTCAGATGGACCTAATGGCTATAGAGTTGTTTAATAATAATTATAGAAGTGTTCTCTTATAAGTTTAGATTTTCGGGTTTCCACCTGAACAGCCAATGGGCTACCAAAGTTTTCATTAAATTTATAATATATAAATATTAACATTATTTCTTTTAAGGTTAAATGAAAATAGGGTGAAGTAGGACTAAGATGGGTAATCTCTGGGTAGTGACATTTCCTATTCATTCCGGTAATAAATTGAGTAGGAGGTGTTGCATTTGGTGGTATTAGAGTGGGTTTAGGCGGTTCTAAGTAGAGAAATACATAAGTACCATAGGATGAGCGAGGTGTATCAATATTAGCTACACTGTTGTAAATTTTATTTGTAAGTGTGAGATAAGATAAGTAAGTGTACTCTTAGTGATAGATGCACTCTTATAATAAATGTTTAGGAACCTCTTCTTCTTACATGAATATGGTGGTGATAGCCCTAGGTAGGGCATGAAAAACACCTTGAAAGCATGGGAAAGGTGGAGGCAATCGATTTCCTAAGAGGGAATAAGTGAGGAATCCCTGAAATGATGAGATGTACTTGAATACTTAGAGGAAAAATTTAAGGTTGAGATGTCTTGATAGATTATAGTGATGTAAACTATTAAACCCCAATCCTTGTATGAGGTTAAAATGTATCAAATTATTTCACTAGTCAAGATGGAGTAATGACTTTAGTACAAGGAGGATGACAACTAAACTTTGAACATAAGTAGCTTTTTGAGAAGTTGAACTTAGATTAGTATAACATGTTTGTTTCCTATAGGTGACTAAATGACTGAGGGAAGGCTTGTCAAGTGGTTAGAGTGTTAAATGAGTGAAAAGAGCCTACTTTTAGTCTTAGGTTGTACGATTAATCCATTATAGAAAGGGATCCTGGTAAAGAAAACTTAATAGTATAGTAACTAATTAATTGAAGGTAACTAGATGACCATCAAGGAGAACAATTAAAACCTAGTACTTGATAGGGTATATGTATGGGAGAGGTATGTATAAGAAAGAGAATTAAGTCCATAGTAAAGAGATCTTATAGTAATGATAAGGGTGTTCTAAAAGAATGTTAGTGATAAATGATTACGATACAATTGGACAATAAGTGTGATGAATAGAGGGCTAACCTTATGAAGGGTATAAGAGAATAAGGAATAAATAGACAGGGTAAAGAACATTTGAGACAACACTTGAGATAATAAGTTGGATTAGCAGAGGTATAGGATGTTCAAGTGGAAAATGAGTTGGTACTGAGTAAAGTAAGTCCAAAGAAAGAGTTAAGAAGGTTAAAGGAGTTGAAATACTTGAGATATCTACCAATGTCCCTACGGATAAGGACTATTCTCTTTCTTAATGATGCATGTGACATTAGGGCTGGGATATGCATTATTTGTCATTATCTGCATATTGACACCTTACATATCCATATTACTACAATTACATTGCATCTATCATTACACATGCATAGCTATAGCCCGACCATAACATACATTTAGCCCCAATATGAAGGGACATGGTAGAATTATACAATAATGATGAGTAATGATAAGATATTTGAGGAGATAAGATGAGGGATAGTGTGAGTTTAGGTGAGTGGGGTTAAAGAAAAAGGGTGATACACTTAAACATAGATGAGACTTGTCTTAGAGTGAAATAAGAAAGGTACTATAGACGTGAAGTTGCTTAAGGAATGAATGATAAATACTAAATAAGAAGAATTAAGGAGTGATGGCAAGTGCTAGGGAGTTCGGATGCTTGGGTGTCAAGGACCCCTAATTAACCCTTAAGAGGGGAAGTAGGATGAGATAATTATAATAGACTAAGGAATATTAAAGATATTACAAAAGTCTAGAGTCTTTGAAAATCGATAAACTATTAAAGAAGAATGGTTAAGAATTATTACTCTAATGAAGTAGCACTATGCAAAGATGTGAAATTGTACAAGGTGTTTGATGTTATAGAAGTTTTGATGGATTTAGGAAGGTAAATTGAGATGTCTATCCTAATATAACTTAAGCTGGAAAGAGGAATTAGTAGTACCCCAAAGTACATTTCATCATAGACTGGGAATCATGTTAATGTCAGGTGAAGAGGGTGATGACATGCACACCTTAGGGCCATTGGAATGAAATGAAGACTTATAAATTGAGGAGTTGTAGTGGTTGTTGGTGCCTTTAAGGCATGGAGACATTAATGACATAGTAAGAAGAGTAGTCGTCATATGATTATAAGAATCATAAATGTAATGCCTTGAAAATCCCATAATCATGACTAGTACTTTCTCAGGATGAATAGTGATTTTTGAGACCTAGGGATGCACTGAAGTCACCAGGGAAAAATATTATTCATAAAATAATTTCAGTAAAGTTTGAAGTCAATTAGAGCTTGTTAGAGTAGTTAAAAACGATAGGAAAAATTTTACGGTAGTGTCTTGGGAATAGTGGCCAAGGCAAAGCTGAACCATAAAATAATTTAAAAGTTGCTTAGAAAATTATGAAAATATTAGGACATGATACTAAAAAATTCCAACAAATCCAATGGCATAGAAAGCCAAATTTTTTGACATCAAAAAGTAAGTTTTCTAGAAATCTTGGCAACTTAAAAATGTCGTAATATATTTAATTTATTGAGTTTTGAGCTCAAAATTTGAGGATAATTAGGAGATGATAAAAGTGAATTTTTGGTAGAAAAATGGCAATTTTTGGAGCTCGAAAAGTGAGGAAAAATTGGAGGAAAAGGCAAAATTAAATAATTTTTAAATGGGGTATAAATATGGGCATAATTGCAAAAATACCACAAATCACTGTTCCCATTTCTTCTCTAATGGTAGCCAATGACATTTTTAGTGTTCTCCCTCCACTTTCTTTCTTTTTCATCCATTTTAGAGCCAATTAATTCCACTAAAAATCACTAAAATTGCCTTTATGCCCCTAAAAACACCATAAAAGGTGAAATCTCAGAGAAAATAGACCTAAAAATGATGATTTTTCAACCTCGTGAATAGTGTAGTGAATTTTCTTAGGTTAAAATTTTTTAGTTTTGTAATTTTCCTAGAAACTAAAGGTGCCTAAGAGACGATATATGGCCTCAGATTAATTTTTAGAGCTTCGGTTGATTTATTAGGGATTTTTGAATTTTGTTTTTGGTTATGTTAGGAAATTCCAAACAAACCCGGGATAAAGGCAAAGCAAAAGTGTAGACGGGTCTTGAGGAGTCCCTAGGGAAGCTATGGTATGTGAAATTGAAATTGTTTGTGTAAATGATCAATAAAAGCCATAATATTTAAAAATGGCTATTAATGCTTAATTAATGTAAATGGCCTTAATATATCTAATTGTGTGTATAATGTGAATTCTTATTAATGTATGAATGAATTAGGATACATAAATTACATGGAAATTGAATGGAAATAACAAAATGATTAAATGGACATAAATAAACCTAATATGTACATAAAAGCCATTAAAATGCTAAAGTTTTGTATATATGATTATATGTGCATGAAATGAGCATGGCTTGCTTAAAGTATGTATGTATAGGGGTATGAAAGTGAAAGAAAGAGTTCAACAAGTATTATGTGCATTTTGGGAAAAGATGAGCATGTAAATGCTTAAGTGTTAGAAATGGTATTACATGGAGATTAGTGTGCATGTGATGTGGGAATGATAATAATAATGGTAATGCATGGTTTGAAACCTAAAATATGGTTATTTAGTGAAGGGCAACTGAAATTTGCATGTGACATGTGTGTGTGCATAATTGTTGTTATTTGATGCTTTAAAATGTATGAACATGAGCAAGTGTGTGTGTAGCTTGACACGGCATACATAAGATGTTGCATGACCATTCACTTGCAATGCTACCTTTATGTTGGAATGAAAGTGTCCTGATGCTAAATAAGAACAAAAGAATGGTTGAGGCCTTTAGGATGATGGTGGTCAAATGGTGTAAATCCATAGTATGCATTACATCCTTAAGCACTAAGTAAAGCTTATAAGTGGCCTTATGAGCATAATGAAAGATATTAGTGAAATGGATGAATAAAATTAGAAAATGGTAGTTTTAAGAATAAGACAGGTAATTATTAATGCACTTAAAATGGCCTAATTAAGTTAAAGTGGCCGAATGGCCTAAATATGGCATTAAGAAGGAAATGTCGTTAAAATTATGAGTTATTGGAACCATCATGT
>CANXYI010285612.1:0-15982 GCA_948208565.1 Hura crepitans | reverse complement strand
GTCTTCATGAACTTCAATACTTCTAATCATTCGACCCATGAAAGCTTGCAATGCATCCTTGTACTTCTTGGCCTTTGCTCTTGTTATTGGCCCATGTGGCAATGCTAGCTCATCTTTGGTCCCACTCTTCATGTCATGTGTTATGATTGTGCTCACATCACTAGGACCTTTGATCTTCTATACCAAAAAGGTTTAAAATTTTAGATCTTATTTATGTCCTTATAATATGTCATCCATGAATATTGTAATGTTTATTGATCCCATATTAAGTAAGTAAGCAAAATGTTATCTTTAATCATCCATATCACCCTTGCATGTAAGAAAAGTAAATTGCAAAAATTAAAAGGTATAATAACATAATTATATAAATTTTATGTCTAGAAATTGGGTTATTGATTAGTTGCAGTGTGGCCTAACAATTACTTATAATTCCATAGGAATTGGCGGTAATTTCCCAACTCCCATCTCTAAGAGATTGACCTTTATTAAAATACATTGTTTATGTGACTTTTGATTAAGGAAAACAAAAAATGGTTTTATTTCAGAAAAACACCAATTAATTAGGTAGAAAAATCATTTAGCATGAAAGTTGAGCAATTGTCATGTAAACACAAGTTAATTAACTAACTATTACAACCAAAAAATAGATTAAAAGACATAATAAGTATATAACAAAAAAAATAAAATAAAGCATTAGAATGGTGCTGCCTTTACGTCACTTGGTTCGTGTAGACTCCATAAAGCTTTAGCTCTAGTCCATGCAGACTATCCTCGAGGAAAGGTCATATCCATTCAAACTCCTAGACCAGTGAGCAAAATTGATTACAAGTCAAAAGACATCAAACAAAGAGCACATGAGGAAACATGTAAAGATTATAAAGATATAGACACATGTAAAGCCTGTGAATCAAGAACAATTATTTGTATAAACAATGAGGTTAAGCTAAATAACCATAACACAACTTATCACCCAAAAGTCTATGTGGATTATAAGCCTAATTATAAGGAGTTTATGTGGACCACATGATGGTTCTCCACATTCTAATATGTATTTTTAAGCATGTTATAATCATGTTAACATAACAGAGTGACAAACAAAATCAATTAACTTACAATAGGGCATCCAAAATACTAGATCATACACACTGGATATAAGTTCGTACGGACCACTTCATCATGCTCACAATTAATATAGGTCTATGTGGACTTCCTTATGCTCATAATTAAGTCCATTTAATGCAAATTAAAATAACATAACGAACATGATGTGATACTAGTGAATATTGCACTATAAAATGTCTCATGACAATATCCTTCTCCTTATAATTTAAAGTGGCAATAACAAGGAATTGCCTCACTTACAATCAATCTTCAAAGATCTTAGGTCTATGGAAATAACATGAAAAATGGAAGAGACCTCAAATATTACATGGATGAATACACTCTTCAATCAATGGCATGGGAGTGTAGAGGATTGGGAAGGAATACCTTTCTTTTATGAAGCTAATAGGTCTAATAGATTAATTCTTACTTAGGATATAATGTATATACTGGAAAATTAGGTTTTTTAACTAGCCCTTTTCCTTTAGACAAAGAGAAGTATTTATAGGCTTTGGTTTAAAGTTTTTCCCATTTAGAAAGAGAGTAAAATCCTAACGGGATTCTAAATTCTAATCTAAATAGGAAGAATTCTACTTCTGGAAGGCTTTCCTATTGACAAGTCTGTACGGACTTTTACGTACTAGTCTGTGAGGACTAGTTTAAGTATGCCAAGCAATAGTCTTTGTGGACTAAGTTTTGTGCCAATTTTTTGTATTGGTCTATGCAAACCCCTTTCCTAAAGGCTTGTGCCATTGCTTGTAAGCCTGTCTCTAGCTATCATTATAGGCAGGAGTGAGGTGTCTACAACTATTACCTTTCCATCCTGTATCAGAACACACCTAAGTCTATTATGAGAAGCATTACTATCGATCACATAATCTTTCCCTTATTTAGGTTGAGTGAGTACAAGTGTTTCAATCAACATTGCTTTAAGCTTGTTAAAGCTTGCTTGGCATTTATCATCCCACACAATTTCATATCCTTTCACAACAATCTAGCCAATGGTGCTATAATTATTAAGAAACCATTCACAAACCTTTTGTAATAATCAATCAATCCTAGGAAGCTTTAAATTTTAGTCACATTCCTTGAAGGCTTCCAGTCCAACATAGCTTTAACCTTATAGGGGTTAACCCTATTGCCATCTGCTAAAACAATGTGGCCTAAGAAGGCTACCTCAGTCAACTAGAATTCACACTTACTCAGTCTCGCATATTGCTGTTTCTCCCTTAAGATCTACAACATAATTCTCAAATGTTGTTCATGTTCTTCTCTATTCTTGGAATACACCAGAATGTCATCAATAAAGACTATGACAAACTGGTCCAAATATGGCTTAAAGATTCCATTCATGAGGTTCATGAAAACTACATAAGCATTAGCCCAAATGGCATCACTGGGAGCTCATAATGCCCATATTTGGTGTAAAAAGTAGTTTTTGGAATGTCAGATTCCTTAATTTTGTAACTGGTGATACCCTAATCTCAAGTTTATTTTGGAAAACACACAAGCACTTTAGAGTTGATAAAAAGGATCATCAATTCTAGGTAATAGATACTTATTCCTGACTATCACCTTATTCAATTGCCTATAGTCGATACATAGCTATAGTGATCCATTTTTCTTTCTCAAAAAGAGCACTGGTGCTCCGCATGGTAAAGTACTTAGCCTAATAAAGCCTTTATCCAATAATTCCTACAATTGCACCTTCAGCTCTTGGAATTCAAGAATTGTTATCCTGTTTGGAGTCATAGATGCAAGAGCAATAACAGGATACACCTTAATCTCAATGTCAAGCTCTTACTGCAGTGGCACTCTTTGCAGTTCATCTAGGAATATATTAGGGAATTCTAACACTACAGGTATCTGATCAAGGCTCGATGTTGTGTTATGGTATCAATTATATGGGTTAAATAAGCTTCATACCCTTTTTGTATAAGACACTTACTTGTTATATTTAAGATAAGATTGGGTAAGGAATTTTGCTCACTAACTACTATCATCTCGTGTCCCTTGGTTATCCTAAGGGTAATCATTTTCTGCTCATAATCAACCACTACTCGATGTTTAGATAACCAATCCATACCAAGGAAAACATCAAATTCATGAAAAGGGAGTTTAATAAGATTAGCTAGAAATACTTGGCCTTTAATTACTAAAGGGCAATATTTATATACTCTATTCACTATCACACTCTACCAAGTGATGCTACTAACTAGGATGTCTAGATCTATGGGTTCAAGTTCTAAACATCTATTTCAAGCTCATGTTGTGCAAATGTATTAATAAGTTGATTCTATTAATGACAAAATAGATGCTTCAAATAAAAAGAATATACCAATAATCACATTAGGTGCTTCTGCTTCTTCATGAGCTCAGATGGCATACTGACGAGCTAGTGCTTGAGTCTCTGACCTGGTCTTTTGACTATTAACTAGCTAGTCATTCTTGTTCTCTCTCTGACCTCTACTAGGTGTTAGGGAAAAGGCTTGCAATTGAGTAGCATTAGCTTGCTTCTTTTAGTAATCCCTCTAATAGTGGTCCCTCGAGCTATAGATAAAACACTCTCCTCATCACAATTGCCAACATGATCCCTAGTGTTTCCTACTACATGACCCACACACTGAAGGTGCTCTCCTCATTATCGATATTAGGGCAATAGAGGCTTACTATAGAGGTTGAGTCTTAAATTGAGATGCCTAAACTAACCTCTGCATCTAGCCTAGCCTCTAGGACTATTGTGGGGCTTGAGAACCCTTCTACTTCTTGCTTGCATCAGGAGTTGAACTAGTCTGACCTATAGTAAAAGGTTTCTTCTTTTGGAAAAGCTTTCTTTTCCTTTACAATCTCTTCCATAGCATATGCTACTGAGACAAAAGAGGAGAATTCTAGAATCTCACTTGTTTCTATCTGCATCTTTAGTTATATATTGTGGCCTTTCTCAAACCTTTTACATCACTCCTCCTCAGAATGCACCAACTCCTTTATGTATCTACTCAAATGGGTGAAGTCTTTTTCATACTCTAACATGGATCTCCACCCTTGCTTCAAGTCTAGGAACTCTTGCCTCTTTTTATCTAGGTATGTTTTTGATATATACCACTTCCTAAATTCCTAAAGGAAGAAGTCCTATGTGAGGTCTACAATAGCCTTCCTCCTATATGTAATGTCCTACCAATGAAAGGCTTCTTCCTGGAGGAGTGAGATGGCACACTTTAAGTTCTCCTCTAGGGTGCACTCCAACTGCTCCAAAATCCTAATAGTCTGCTCCAGCCAGTACACAGCCTGAGTAGCATCATCCTCTACTATTCCTATAAAATCCAGGGCCACTATTTTCTTTACCCTCTCTAAATACATCTTCTACAATGCTACAGGTTGTGGAGGTTGTGCGAGGGGTGGTAGTGGTAGTGGTGCAGTAACTGCAATAGTATGCCTTATTAAGTTAATAATTTGACATAGTAAAGCTAGTAAGGCCTTAGTCGATGCATGTGCCTGACGGGCTCTATCACTAGACATTGGCATGGCTGCACTCTCTTCTAGCCCATGTATGATTGGTGAAGTATGACTTGCCACCTTTTCCCCCTATTCGAGTGGGGTATGCTTGCTCATTGTGCTTCTCTACAATAGAACAAATAATTAGCCTTATATAGTGTAGCTTTATTAGGGCATAGAATCCTAGGACATGGTACTCATGCATCCTACACCTAAGGACACCTAAACCTGCTCTTATACCACTTAATATAATAGCTCCTACTTAATTCCTAAAGGAACCCGATAAAGGATGCTACTTCCCACAGGTCACCTATCCTATCACTACCCCAGCTATTCTTTATTTAACACTTATAGCCCCAATTATCTCGATGATGTATTCCTATTATTTGTCATTTATTATCCTATGTTTTCCTCAATTTAACTTTAATTAGCTGATAAAACCATTTTATGTGGTAGTAATTTAATTTACAAAAATTTTGAGTAGCATAACGGCTACTCGGGTGAAAAACCAAGTTTTTAAACCTATGAAAAAGCACTTCTATATCAATTACCAACACATCATTCTCTCCTGCAACCATCTAGCCTTCCAATCATCTAGTCCCATCACACAATCACATAACATAAACTCTTAAATCCATATCGGGTTCAAACACAAACCCAGCACGCGCGCGCATGCGCACCCACACATACACACACACACACAAACACACACACACACACACACACACACACACACATATATATATATATATATATATACATACATACATACATACATACATTCAAATTATAACTTTAGTTTATGAAATACATACCATATAGTATCAAACGTCATGTTTAACAATTCTAGGCCTTGGGCCCCATACCCTATCTACATATGAGTACCATCTATAAACATATAAAAGTATAATAAAATATACCCCAATAGATAAGCGTCATCTACACTATAGTTGTTAAGGCTGAGTAGCACTATTATCTATAACTTGCACAGTGAAACATTGATACACTGAGTATAAACTCAATGGTAAATTTAATGTAATATATATGTGTCAACTAAACAATCATGCATAAACACTTATCATGCAAATCATGTGACTATATAGGTTCAGGTAAATGCTTCTCTGCTTTTATTAACTATTCTTATTACTTCTAATTCAGTGTGTCTTATGGTGTGTTAAGTTACCAAATTATATTGCTTATCTTTAATTATGTCAAGTATGTTATAAAATCTTAACTATCATTATTCTCTGTGTTTTTTTATTTCCTTTTATCTCAGGCCCATGACACTTTATTTATTTCCTTTTATCTTACGCCCATACTGGAAAGACTACTATTAAAGAAACTAGATAACAAGATCCAGACTATGTAGTGGCCCACATTTTAAACCTTGGTAGCTGCACCTACTTAACTCCATCCGATAGTAAGGATCAATTCATAAGAACCTTCCAAATCAGAGTTGCAAGGATTAGTCTTAGTGGACCTCCTAACAGTAGGGATAGCAGGGATTAACCTTATAGGCCCTCCCAAATCCTAATTATCTCAGGTGGATAGCAAGAATCAGCCCCGCAAGACCTCCTAAATCCATAATAAGGTGGACAAGTAGGGATAAGCCCATATAGACCTCTCAATACCCGGGTGTGTAGGGCTTTCTATCAAAACCTTGGTAGCTACATCCACTATCACAATCATATAGGCAATGGCCTAGGAGGACCAAAATCCCTAGCGACTACTAATTCCCTAGTTGATTAGTTAACACATCTAATGGGTGTCTAACTAATATAGGCCAACTTCTAATTACCTATTTTATTAACATAGTTAGAGGTCATTCATTACCAATTACACTATTGCTTATAATCACTATAATTACATACACATTTCCATTGTTACGTAACCAACCATTATGATGCATTTTTACCACTATGTCACTATTCTTTTGGTTAACTTTATGTTGACCTCACAACTCAATTCATCATTCTCATACATCATATGGCAATGCCATCATTCCTTTTACAAGATGAAATATTATATCACCATTACCATTTAGCATATCAAATGCTCATTTTACAAAAATTAGCTTTTCATACTTTGTGTAGTCACATTATCCTTTATGTCACCCCTCATTAGGCATCACTTTTCACCTATGCACATCTAATTCATACCCATGATACCCTCATGGTCATGCCAAGTCTAAGTATCCCTAATTCATGTCTTACCAATTTACCTTTCTTACCATATTTTATATACATTTTTATGTCACTTACATGCTATAACACTACCAATTACATGTGCACAATCACACTTACTTCTCACACACCATTCGGCCACACACTAACCACACATATGCACATGCCTTTTTCCCATTTTAATCACACACATAAACTTCTTATAATCACATTAACATAGTTACATCAACATTACACATTGACATACACACATACACATACACTTACACTTCTATACAGACTTTTACACACACCTTCATGCGCACATATGACAACAAACACATAATTTATTAAATTCACATACCAAGGGTGTCAAAATGCCTTTTTTCATAACTTCAAGTCATTGGTTGCCCTTGCGCTCCAAGCTTTTCTTCTTTTTCTATAAATACACACATTTTAGGGTTTAGAAAATTCTCAAAAATTCTATGTAACTCCAAATTGAAAGCTAACTAATGGTTAAGCTAGGCTCACTGAGGAACACCTAAAACAAAGATAAAAAGTGGGATAAAAACACTTACACCCAAATTTGGCACTATTCACCAATTGTCAATATCTCACTTTCTAGCCTCTATTTCTAAATTATATCAGTTAGAATGAACTCAAAAGGTTGTAAAGGTAAAAACCATATAACTTTTACTAGGTTTAGGCTTGATTTGAGGGAGAAAAAGAAAGAAAAATAGAAGGATAGAGAATGGAGGAATGACATTGGCCTTAAGGGTGGAAGGAAGAAGATGGAGTTTTCTTGGCACATGTGACATTCCACATGTATAAGGCCTTTTATATTAGAAGGGTGGATGGCTTGAATTGCACCATGTGTCAATTCAAAGATATGTTTTAACTCGATTTTCTTTTAAAATTTATAAATTCAAAATAATTTCCCATGACCTCTAAAAATTATCATTTTAGTGCTAAAAATTCTTAATTATGCCCTTTAAGGGCCCTGTAAAATCTCGGGTTAAAACTCCAAAGGCAATTAGGGTTACTATTCACTTACATTATTAAGAAATTTTGAAAAAATATCAAACGATATTAGAATATTAAAATTCTTTATCACTAGTCGACTCATTGGAATTTCTAACCTTTAGGGTATGGTATTTTTAGGTCTATCTGAATACATCCCTAACCATTCCTAGCATAACCTTAACTAAGGTCACTATTCACTAGTTCTTAGCCTCAAATGATTTATTAGTTCTACTAAAAGTTTTAATTATTTTGTTTTCATCATTTTTTAGCCCGTCAAAGTTTTATTACTAATACTTCCCCTTTTAACCATTATAATGTGCCCTAGAATCTCAAGAGATTATTCGTGCCTCAAAGGTACTTTTCATGAAACTAAGATTTATGGGTGTTATAGAGAGTCAAGTAGGTAGATGTGTATAAGGCAATGTTCAAAAAAGATATGGCCATTATGAGTTTTTGGTAATGCCATTTGGGCTTGTCAATGCTACAACAACATTTATTGATCTAATGAACCGTATTTTTAGGCTATTCATAGATCAGTTCATTATAGTTTTCATATATGACATACTTGTGTATTCAAAGAATCAAGATGAACATGTGCAGCATTTAAGGGTTATTTTACAAAAGCTAAGAGATGAGAAGCTTTATGCCAAGCTAAATAAGTGTGAGTTTTAGCTGGATAAGTGCCTTTTCTTAGACACATTATTATACCAAGTGGCATAAGAGTTGATCCTAGTAAGGCTGAGGCCTGTGATGGAGTGAAAGCTACCCAGGACTACCACCGAGATTAGGAGTTTCTTGGGTTTGGCGAGTTATTATAGGAGGTTTTTCAAGGGGTTTTCCTTGATTGCTACCCTTATTACACATATTTTCAAGAAGAATGCTCAATTTATTTAGGATGATAAGTGCTAGGAGAGTTTTAAGAAGCTTAGGAGTATATTAACTGAGGCTCTGATCTTAGTTTAACTAGTTTTAGGGAAAGAGTTCACTATTTATAGTGATGCTTTTATGAATGGGTTGGGATGTGTACTCATGCAAGAAGGCAAGGCAGTTACCTATGTTTCAAGGTAGTTGAAAGCTCATGCGAAAAATTATCCAACTCACGATCTTGAGTATGTAGCTGTGGTGTTTACATTAAAGATTTAGAGGCATTATCTCTACAAAGACAAATACTTTGTCCATATTGACCACAAGAGCTTAAAGTACCATCCCATATAGAAGGAGTTAAATCTCAGACAAAAGAGATGGACGGAGTTAATAAAGGATTATGATTGCCTTATTGACTATCATCTTAGGAAGTCAAATATTGTAGAAAATGCTTTAAGCAAGAAATTCATAGCAACTTTTAGAGCTATGAATGTTAGTTTGAAGATGATAGATGATGAAGGCTTGCTAGCAAAGTTACAACTAAAACCCAGTTTGATGTAGCAACTGAAAGAAGCTTAGAATAATGATCACAGGCTTGTCAATATTATGAGTGCAATTCAAGAGGGAAGTCTTTCAATTTTGAGATCAAGGATAATAGTTGGCTATTCTATCATGGTTAGCTTTGTGTACTTGATATGGGAGATTTGAGATAGTAGATTCTACAAGAAGCTCACAATACCCCATATGTGATGCATATTGGTAGTACCAAGATGTATTAAGATTTGAAGACTACATATTAGTTGCCCAGTATGAAGCAAGATATGGTTGAATTTATGGCTAGATGCCTTACTTGTCAACAAGTTAAGGCAGAGCATCAAGTTCCATCTGGATTGCTATAACCTATAACAATACTAAAGTAGATATAGGATCTAGTAACCATGGATTTTGTAATAGGGTTGTCAATGATGAGAAGCAAGTGTAACTCAGTTGGGTAGTGGTTCACAAATTGACTAAGTGAGCACAATTTATACCAGTTAGGATAAATTTCTCACTAGAGAAGCTTATGGAGCTTTATATTGATGAGATTGTCTAATTGCATAGCATGTAGTTATTAATTATTTTTATTAAGACCCTATGTTTACATTAAGGTTTTAGAGGAAGCTTTATAATGCCTTGGGTACTTGACTTATTTTTAGCACATCATTTGATTCGCAAATAGATGGCTAATCAAAAAGAGTTATTCAGGTGCTTGAAGATATGTTGAGAAGCTATGCCATTGAGTTTAAGGGAAGTTAGGATCACTATCTTTCTTTAGCTGAGTTCTCTTATAACAATAGTTATCAAATGAGCATAGGTATGGCACCTTATGAAGCCTTATATGGAAAGAGATGTAGAACTCCCTTATGTTAGAGTGAATTAAGTGAGAACAATCTTATGGGGCTAGATTTGGTTAGAGATATAGAAGAAAAAGTAAGGATTATTAAAGACAGGCCAAAAAAAGCATTAGTTTGATAGAATTCATATGCAGATTTAAAGAGAAAGGATATTCAGTATGATGTAGGAGACAAAGTGTTTCTCAAGGTATCTCCATGAAAGAAAGTATTAAGATTTGGCAAAAAAGGAAAGCTGAGTTCATTATTTATTGGCCCATATAAAGTGACTGAATGAGTGAGACTAGTAGCTTATATACTAGCTTTGCAACTAGTGCTAGAGCAAATACATGATGTTTTCCACATATTTATGCTTAAAAGATACAGATTAGATCCATTACATGTGTTGTCATCAAAAAAGTAGGAGATATAACTAGATATAGCATATGAAGAGGAACTAGTGAGAATTCTAGCTTGGGAAGTGAAAGAGATATTAAACATAAAAATACCTCTTATAAAAGTATTATGGAGATATAATGGCATCGAAAAGGCTACCTAGAAAAGAAAGATCAGATAGAAGAGCAGTACCTTCAACTCTTAAATTTATGTAATTTTAAAGATGAAGTTTCTTTTAAGAGGGGAAGAAATGTAACGGCTCGAAAATTCCAAATTTATGATTAGTACTTTCATAGGAGTATATAGTGATCCAGGTGGTTAGGATATACTAAAACTTATAGATTAAAGTATTAATTATAAAATAATTTTGGATGAAGTTTTGAGAGAAAACCAATATAATAAGATGGTTAAAAGTGTGGTTAAAGTTTTCACTATGGTTCTCGTGAATAGTATCGTAGTTAGAGTTAAATCATAAAATATTTTGTTTTTGCTCAAAAGGACTTGAAACTAATACAACTTGATACTAAAACATTCTAACTAGTCTAAGGGAACTAGAATCAGAATTTTTTACAATCAAGAATTATTTTTTTAAAAAATTATGTAATATTTAGTGTTATGATTTTTATTGATTTTCTTAGAATTTTAAGCTGAAATTATACAAGCATGTAAGACCTAGTATTTGTGATTTTTGGGTAAATTTTTAGAATTTTTGGGCTTAAAAATTATTTTCAGTGAACTCTCGAAGGAAAAAAGGGAAAATAATAAATTTTTAATTTGTTTAAAAGTCAACATTTAACAAAATTTTGCCATTTTTCTCCCCCTTCTTCCTCAAAAAGCTGATAGCCATGGCTACCTTTCTTCTCTATTTTTCTTTCTTCCATCCATGGTAAAGCTTGTTTTCTTCAATTTTACACTGAAAAGCAAACCTCTACTATCCTAAAACACCATGTTTAACATGAATGTTGAGAAAAACCAAGGAGATTTATTGTTTAGAGATAGGGTGAATAGTGACAAGTTAGGGTTCATATGAGAGTTTTCAAGCTCTGTTATTTTTCTAACATATCTCAAGGATCGATGGTCAATTTGTAATAGTCAATTTTTAGTTTCGATTAACCCTTTTTTTATTCAAATTTTTTTATCAATATGTTGTATATATAGGTAGATAAGGAGAAAAGGAAAGTGGAAGACAAGGCATAGTTGGACAACCTCAGTGTGTTTTATGACCTCAGTAAGTGTACTCGAATCGATTTATGTTTTTTATAAGAATGTATGTGTAAAAAGTGTGTGCACATGTGTTTGTTTAACATGCTACATGATGTAAATTGTGTAATTGGTTATGTAACCATGTTTATGATTGAAAATGGTGCATAATTGCTTAATGTTATGTTTGATTTTAATTGCAATGTATGGAGTCGTATGAAACATAATATGATATGAAGATGCACAAACATGTGTATGGCTTGTATGATTACAAATCATAAGCAATTACATAATTAAAATGAGATTGAAATCAAACTAAAATTGTGTGAAGTCTGATTTGTTTGAGACATGATGTATCACATGCATTGAGGTGACCTAATTAGTAAATATGATGACATTAGATAACAACCTATAATGTGTTTGAATGTATGTAAACATGCTAGAAACAAATAATGTCCCATACGATTAGACAACCTAGATTGGATAGGTTAACTTGTCAACTAGGGAGTAACAGCAACTACTAGGCTACTTCGGTGCCTTTTTAGCGGGTATAGCCATAGTAAGGTTTATAGATGCCACTGCACATTAAGCTAGTACAACTGTAGTAAGGTCAATAGTGCTACTGTACATTGAGTGGGTGTAGCCACAGTAAGGTCCATTGGGCCACTACACATTCATTATAGCCTGTGGGCACTATTATAGGCTTTAGGCATGATTATAGCCTTCGGGCTTAGATATGCCTCGTTATCTAGTTGTGGTATGTTGTCTTCTAGGTCAGGGCATGCATTGATATATCATGACATCTATGTTAAGTAGCTATTTACACATTGTATGTACATTAGCAGTATGATTTATGTGAGCATAACTGTGATGCTATATATATGCATATATACATGCTTATTGTAACACCCCCTACTCGATTCCCAAAGAAACTTAATAAGCAGTACACTTCTCGCTAGGTCACCTATGTTGACTTCTCTTAGGATCATTCATTTAACCTTTACTTATGCAATACTAATCCATCCTATTTAACTCCAAATTTAGCCCTGTCTATTCCTATAGCCCATTTAGGTTCATGTTATCATGTTCATATTATTACAGAAGGCTTTTAATATAGTCAATCATTTCTTAAAAATTCAACAGCATAATAGTTGCCTAGGTTACTATACCAAAAATTTTCTAACCTACAAAACACTTCTATAACACATATCACCTCTCTCAAACCCTTCTGGTCCCATAGATATCATCCTATCATCATCATCTATCACATAGCAAACACATGCCTTAGGCCACAATCACAAAATCACATAGAGCCTCAGGCTCACAAATCACATTCATAAGGCATTCATACACACAAGGATTAACAATTGATTATTACAACATAATTTGTCTGTATATATATACACACACACACACAATCATATGTCACTTTATATAGATCATATCCATTTTCTCACACTTAAGTATATAGAGTGCAAAAACTATACAAATGTATATTAACAACCTTCACAAAATTGTCCTCTGAACTCCCTATATGCTTTATGAGGTGACATCCTTATTCTTGGTACCTACGCACTGAACACAGGTACACTGAGTATAAAATACTCAGTGGTGAATTGAAACATTAAAAACATGTCCAGCAATTTACCAACGCATCATAATCCCCTAACATACAAAATTACTATTTTACCCTTAGGGTTTTTCTATTTATAGATTATCTAATTAATCATTACAACTCTTATAATTTATGTTTTGGACTATTAGTAATCATTTTATAAACAAATTATACCATTTTAAGCCTTTACACACTATCAGTGGAAAATTACTAAAATGCCCCTGTGTCATATTTCATAGTCATACATAAATTTATTAATCTAATTTAATTATTTCAGATGGCCCATCTCAATAGACAACCCTAACAAACACTAAATCTAGAGGAAAAATAAACTAGTGTAGTGGTCCCCATTCTAAACTTACGCCACTGCATTGGCTTGAGCACATTCCGAAACACAAGGTGTAAATACCAAAGAGTTATTTGCCTAGCAGACTGGCCTATTTAATTGGCTAGCATAGTGATCCTTTCGGACCTTGGCTATTGTACTAGCCATATTTAAAGATTTAAGATGTCATAAACTAGTTTACATAATAGACTGGTCTATTTGTCCGACTAGTGTAATACCCATCTAGGACCTATGCCTCTGCACCAGCAAGAAAATATACATCAAGTCAAAGTCACAGTTTAATTTGACTATGTGAATAGTACAATGGACTAAAATGGACTTAGGCCATTATACCAGCCCTATTAGAAAATCAAATAAGATTGTAGCTGTAAAAACCCCTAAGTTGACCGGTCAACCTATCCAGTGGGTTTCTATCTAGTGGGCTATTTAACCTCAATCCATGCCTATTTCTTTAATGATTAACTTTTTATAATATTTTAAACTAAAAAACAAATAGTTATAATTTTTATAGCACAAATGAAATTTAGCCCGGTTTGGTATGGCCACAAACTAGCTGTACCAGGTAAATTATTAGAAAATATATTCAAGGGTTCAAGTGCCAATAATTATGATATATTATGCTGAATTTAATTCCATAAGTATTTCACAAATCTAAGCCAATTACTGTCTAGGAGATTTATTAGTTCAAGTAATGGTTATTTAGGACACTTACAAGTTATTATGGTAATGTTATACTAAGGTATTCATGTCTATTTTAGCCTATTTTTTAGTGCAGTTTTCTCTAGTTATGTCATGTATTTATAGTCCTAAAGCCAATCACAACTTAGGCCAACAATAAGGCCAAACTTAGGCTCACATACCTGTATAAAGGATTTCACCATACTAGCCATTATAAGCATAAAATTCAAGCACATTGTACGAATACCTACTATAGCCCTTAAAGGAAAAAACAAACCACTTTTTACATATCTTTTTTAGCCAAACTTATCGTCATTATTCCACTTTGAGGTATACTTTAACCTAGTTTCATGCTAATTCTATGTCATGCATTACTTGTACATTATCTCATATCATTCATGTACATAATGCTTGAACACATGTTATGTTTAGCATGCCTCCCCTATGGCATCCATACCTCGCTGCCACTAAAGAATTTAATGCCATTACATGTAGTTTTACATAATTTATCATAGATACATCCTAAACACTACCATGCCAACATTCACATACACATATATACCATGTATCATGTATGCCATGCCATTACACATGCCTTACATGTCTCGGCCATAGTGAAATCACCACAACACTCATGCATACATCCCTTTTCTTACATGCCATATCATTGATTCATGTATCAAGCACTACATAGGACCCTTAAAACAAACCATACAAATTCACAAATTTGACATAACTCTTAGCTACACATACCTTTCATATCAACATGTATTCTTCCATTAATTTATAAGAAATTTCATTACATACTAATTTTGAACTCACTAATTCATACCCCAAGCACCCTAAATAGATGTTAAGCATCATTAACAACCCCAAACACCATGAGTACCTCTTGGCTACTAAGTGTTTAACATCCATATTGCCTCTTTTCATGAAGTAACCATACAATTTACATATCAATAAACTATATATCACTATATCTCAAAACATCTGCCTTTCTAAGCTAGTTTAGATGTTTAACTCATTCTTAAATCCAAAGACAGGCTACTAAAATTTTAAGGGCATGAAGTGAATGATTGAATTTACTTACCTCATGCTTCATAAAAAGGAAGAATCCACTCTTTAAGCCTTTCAAAGCTCACTTTTAGCCTGCCATGTCCTCCTTTCCTCCCTTCCTTAAGCTTTTTTTTTCAAAACACCTCAAAAGCCAGAGAAACCCATCCTCACATAAGTTAGCCATCTCACACAACCAATTCTAGGAAGAAAAGCCAAGGAAAAACTCAAGGAATCACAAAGAAGCTCACCTTGGCTGCTTGCTAAATACCTTCTATCTCAGAAACTTTATGGATTTTAATTCCTTCTTAAAAGCTCCTTTTATTGTAATTCTTTTTCCTCTAAGTCCTTAACACATGAAAATAATTTTTGGTGAGTAGAAACACTAGAATTGACTTAAAAAAGATGATGAAAATAGTGGTTCAAGGTGAGGATGGCATCGATTCTCTTATTGGTAGCTAAGAGAGAAATGTATTTTGTTTAAATGGAAAAGTCCACTTATCAACTAGTCTTACCACTTGTCAAGGGCCCTAGGCTAGCTGGCAAGTGTGTGGGTGGGTCCACAGCCACCTGAGCCATTCTGACACATCTCAATTTTTTTGGCAAACTTTAAAAATTCAACAAAATTTGCACGGACCTCAAAAATTCATATTTTAATTTCCTTTACGTGGTCATAAATTTT
>CANXYI010285440.1:0-11513 GCA_948208565.1 Hura crepitans | reverse complement strand
TCTAATTGTTTAGTAGAGACTTAATCGACTTTCAACTATTTGGAAGATACTTAATCGTGTTGATAATATGTTGTAAATAAATAAAATAAAATAAGAAAATATATAGTAAAGTAAGAAATATGCATTCTCTTATTATTATTATATTTTATGAACTACTCATAATGGGTACATATAAAAGTACAAATACTTGATGAGGAAGCAAAATTGAATAGAAAAATTATTATAAATGAAGTAACTAATATAGGAATACTTTGTAATCATCCACAATAGGATATATGAAATTAAAAAATTTTTAAAGTGATAGATTTGATATAAGATTATAAATAATGACATAAAGTGTAATTATTTTACATTTTCTATATATTTATGTAAAAAGCCCTAATGTAATTTTCTTAAAATATTAAATTCAATATCTATTTCAAATTTAATATGTGTCTGTTGGTTTAGGTCGAGTTATAATTGTGGACTTAACCCTAACATAAAGGTTTGATCTTAATTTATTACGCCTATTTAGGGAAAACAAAGGATCTATTTAAATTATAAAATAAAACACATGTCATGATGAATTAAATTGCAATTTTATTAAACATATTAAACTGGAATTATAAAGCAAACATGTATAATATGCTCAAATAAAAAAAAGAATAAAATGGAAATTATATAAAAGTATAAGGAAGAAACAAAAGTCCCATCTCTAAAAAGAAAAAAAGAAAATTTTCAAAAAAGCTTTAATATTTAAACCAATTTTTAATTAGAATAATATCATTTAAAATTTAATAATTGAATCTCTGATATTTATAGGGCATTTCAATTAAGTCTCTTTCTCCATTTTTTCATTAAAACTAAAAGAATTTCAAATTTTATTTTACAATTAAGGTAATTAAAAATAATAATAAATTTTTATTATTTTTATTAAATAAATTGGGTTATTTTCTTTAAATTTACTCATAGATAACTAATATTTACCTCTTTAATAAAAAAATAATTAATTTTATCCAAACATAATTAAAAAAATATAATATATTTCTCAGTTTATTTTTTTATGAAAAATTTCAATTTTTAAATTTAAGTTATGCCAAAAATTATTATTACTATTGTTGTTATTGGATGACAAGCTAGACCGGTAGATTAAAAATTATATTTATAAATTTATTTATTAACAATTATATTTGTGAACTATTTACTTACTTTGTGTTGAACCAATACTTGTAAATATTTTTATAAATTGAATATTTGTTTATTAATTAACTAAAAAAGAATAATTAATTATAAAAAATAATTTTGTATAAAGTCAATCATTTATAAGCAGGGAGTAGATTATAGAGTTAATTAAAAACATATTACTTAGATTTCCGTTCGCACACTCAAACTTTTAACAAATTATTTTAAATAAAATCACTCAATTAATTTAAAAATAAATCTTATATTTTTATTTAATTATGTTTAGATAAAATTAAATATTTTTTATTAAATAAATAAAAATAGCTATATAAAAAATTAATCTTTAATTAATTTAATTAGTAAATAAAAGTTGAAAATTAATTTTTTAATAAAAAATTAAAATTTCTATAGGTTAAGGGTCTTAATTGGAATGTCACATAAAATTTAGGGATTCAATTATTAAATTTTATGACAAACATTTAAGAACTTTTTGACAAACAATATATACATAATCAAGCAATTTATTAGTTTCATACTTCCAAATACCTACAAACAAGAAACAAATGAACAAAGAAATCCAAACTTCAAAAAGTACCATCTCCAAATTCAACCCCACCAAGAACACTATCATCACAACCCAAATCAAAACTAATATTATTTTGATGATTAACCCCAAAATATGATGGCTATGATATTGATTAGCCTAGATTAACTCATTAACCCTAACACCCACATTCCTTTTAACCTCCTTCAAAGCCCTAACATACTCTTCAACCTCATCTAACCCCATATTCTCAATTGATTCATCCCACCAAAACCCTAAATTAGGGTTTCTCTGGCTTTCTCTGACAATATTAAAATCATGAATCATGGCTAAGTACTTCCTCTCCTCTTCAAAATCTTTCAATGTCTGCATATACTCTCTATTCCACTGGTGGATTCTTGGGTCTGCTTGTTCATCCTGCAAAGTGCCATGGAAGTCGCCTTGGTTGAGATATTGATGGATGACAGAGTCGACATTCGGATTGCCAAAGGCATAGAGTTTTTTGCTCGAAGAGAAAGCAAGAAGTGCCACACATGCGCCGTAGATAACTTTGAGCTCGCCGACTTTCTTTATTAGAACAACCCGCCTTTTTGAGAAGGTTACTTGCAGGTTACTTCTGGCTTCTATGGGTTTTATCTCTATCTTTTGCCATCCTCTTATATTCTTGAAGCTTTTCTCTATGATTACTATTGTTATACTGATAGCTAAATATAAATTGTAGAGTTTGGTTTGGTAATTTTGTTATGTATATTTATAAACAATCATAAATGTAATAATATAATAATACTAATAGACTACACAATCTCCATTCAAAATAATTTCCATATCTCAAGAAATCCATCATATGATTTCCAGTATGGATTCATGATTGATACCATCAATTCTAATAAAATATTTTTATTATTCTACCTAATCATACTCTTATTGGTCTGTTTGGTTTAACGATTTCAATAAAAATTAATAGTTGATAATGGAAAATTTATTACTATTTGGTAAAAATTTATTATTAGTAATTATTTATATGTTAAATTACTATTAAAGGTATTATGTCTATATCCTAAGTATTTTTATTTTTTTTAAATGTTATCTAATATAAATAACAATTTACTTAAAAGATGATTTTATATGCATAAAAATATTTTTTTGTAATGTAAAAAATAACATAATATCTATTTTAATTATTATTTATAAAATTTTAATATATAATATTTATTAATTAAAAAATTAATCTAAAAGTACATATAACTTATAATTAATAAAATAGGTATTATAGTCCAAATAAAAAATAAAGCAGAATCGGTTATTAATTAATCAGGAAAAAGCTCCAAAACAAGGACAAAAATTCGTTATTAATAACTAATTTAAAAGATTTATCAAATATATTTGAGACAGCCGTTAAATATAAAATATTTATCAACTACTTCAAACCTCTAATTCATACACATTCTTTTCATTATTTGATCAAAAATCTACCATATGAATCATCATGACAATTTTTCACATCTCTAGTCTTTATTTTTTTAATATTATTTAATAATTAAAATTCATTAAACTGATTAATTTTGATTTTTACTTAGTATATTCGTTAAAGAGTAAAGCACTCTTTATTAAATATTTAAAAATATTCTGTTATGACTTTCATCTTTTCTTTCGTGAAAGAAAGAGAGGATTTTCTTTTACATTTTTAAAAGGTTGACAACTATAAATTTTAGGGGTTTATTTTCTAGTGCTACATATAATTTACAACAAAATGCATTATATTTAATTTTTTCAATAAATTTAAAGCGAAATCAAAATTTTTGAATGTCCTTTTCCATTAATTATTTGACATGCTCTTTTTAATTCATATTTTGAATTCAAATTTTATAAATATAAAAATTAGGGTCAGACACTAAATTTTTATTTGGAATTTCTCCTTTCCTGAATGAATAAATATAGATAATAAAGTAAATTTTCAAAAATCAAAAGCAAGTAAAAATACATGCATTCGGTTGCCGGAAATTGAACTCGGGTCTTTCGGGTGAGAGCCGAATATCCTAACCGACCAGACTACAATGATTCGTGCAACACTTTGCACATGTCTCCCTTTGCAAAGTGACCATAATCCCTCCCCAAAGGGAATCATGGAATTTAATTGCTCCTCACCCAGAGCCATCCCTGCAGTTTCCACTTTTGCGGATCTCTTTGACAACAATTCCTTTCCGGGCAATGAAACCCGAAAGCCTATAGGTTTATGGCCGGGAATTTACCATTCTCCGGTCACGAATGCTATTTGGGAAACAAGGTCTAAAATTTTTTAAAGACTCCTTGACCCACCTAAAGATGCCCCTCCCCAGTGCGAACTTCTCACCAAAACCCCAAATCAGAGCCGTACAAGCATCTTGTAAAGTTTTTCTTCTGAGTATGTACTTAGAGAGCAGTACAGAGACCCTTGGAATGAGGTCAGAATGGGGAAATTGCTCGAGGATCTTGATGCTTTAGCTGGCACCATTTCAGTCAAGGTACTCCTTTTTTTGTCTTTTGTCATTTATGCCTTCAAAACGATTCTGGGCTGTGCTTCGAATTTAATTCTCTTGAAATGTGTCGTTGATACTTGATAATGGTTTTGGCTATGGTGCTTGAGCTTTTTGATAATGTTGTGGAAATGCTGTGGAGAGCCAAATGGTTTTTGCTATTAGCCTTTGCTTTATATTTTGATTACACGTGTGTTTGGTGCATTCGCATTGTTCTGGTGAAGGTAGCACAACAAGGCCACTGTTGCTGGTCACTGCTTCTGTAGACAAGATTGTCGTGAAGAAGCCAATCAGTGTTGACAGTGATCTTAAAATGGTTGGTTCCGTCATATAGGTCAAATTCAACTGAATCATTCAGTTTACTCAAGGTAATTTAATTTGCAATTAGTTGTCTGAAGAGATTTTAATTGCAATATCTGGCAAGGAAGTCCAAACAATAAGCTTGTTTATCATCTAACGGGATCAAGCTTTCTAGTTGTATTATAGTGTACAAATTGAAAAACTGCCTGAAATGTGTGTTGTTAAATCATTCAATTAGAACTCTCATAATACTCATTGGAGAAATTTGATCAAGTGTTTTATTATTTATGTGGCAGGATATATGGCAGTTATTTTTCTTTCTTCCTAAAATGTGAATGAGGACCTTGATGTTTGTGCATGTTATATTTGAAAGAGGTCTCAGATACATTTTACTTCACTTTCACAGTACGTCCAGAGGCAAAAGCTACGAGCAATGGATTTAGGATTCGCAGCGTGGTTCCTGCAATCAGAGGAAGGGGGCAACTAGAATCGTAGAACGCATAGATGCAGAGACCTTACAATCCAACAAAGGCGTACAAAAAATAAGAACGTATTCTAACTATGCAAGACTACAGGGAGCAGGAAACACACTTACCTTTCTGCGCGACAATAAATGTAGTTCTCATATCAAATAATTGCCTTCAATTTATAACCTTTAAGTTGGAATCAGTTTCAATTCTGGGGAAAGATGAAAAACAACAAATATGGAATGGACAACAAAATATTGAGAGATATAGAATGAATATGACATGGGATACAGCATGAATTCTTTTTTATAGAACAGGAAATTCCTATAGTCGAGAGCTTTACTTCTATAATACTGTGACTTAACAGCTTTCCTATAATCTAAGTTGTTGACAGGCTTACAAGACTTGTCCATCACCCTCCCCATCCAGCACCTGGCCTTATTCCTTCCAAAGTTTTCCGTATACTATCTATAGGACGAGCAATCTCAAAACTTTATACAAATAATGGAAAAGAAAATAAATTACATGGAGGCAGGCAAGCCTGTTCAAACCACCATCCATCCTGAGGCACTTCGGGGTAAATGCAACAAAATTTCCACCTGGTCCACAAATACTAAGGAGAGGCATTCTCATCATCATCAGAGGAACTGTTCTGCTTCCTTGCATTGAGTCCGCAGATGCCAGGTGGCAGGGTTGGATTTATTGGAACCGGAAATTTATGAGCAGAACTAACTATCGTTCGCTCATTTATCTTTCCAACTTCTTTGCAGACCCGATCAAGGACAGCGAGAAAATCCCTAACCACCATGAAGATTCTGAAAGGGTGAGCTTCTTCCTTTGCCGAGTTCCCATGGAAGTACTCAGTGATTTCTTTTACCAGAGACAGAGCAACACTTTCATGGGCTTGAATCTTTATGATCTCCTCTTCGGCCATTTTCATGAATCTTTTCATTGCATCTGAAAATTTCTGGCTTGTATCATCTAATCCTGTTGATTCATTTGATCGCACAACCTCCTTGATATTCTCAATGCCTTTAGTAAGCTTAGACACATCACTGTTTAGCACATCGGAGTCCATAGCAGCCGCTTTCTTCACATTGGTGAGCTCTGAACTCAGACCAGAAACAACTTGCAGGCCAAGTTTCCTGCACTTAGCATCTTCACTTGAACTTGGGTTAGGAGTTTGGTTGGTACCCGAAAGACGAGCGCCTTCAGTTCTTATAATTTCCTGTACAACAAAATGCAAGAGCGTGGTCTTTCCATCTGCACCCTTGACATCAACAAGCTTGAGAAGAGTGTCAAGCTTAAAGGCATGGGCATCACCACGGTTAGTCCCAACATTCATTCGATTGCCCGTTTTTAGAACTGCTTCTAGAAGTTTCAAGAACATCCTACTACTTCTCAGTTCTTCACAGGCAGCCTGTAAACAGAAAAACAAGTGAGACGTGTTAGGGGACTGAACCAGTATAAAGGATTCACCAACATTGCAGATCAGTTTCAACAAACAATAACAATGGTAATTTTATGAATTTATTTCCTACCCCTCCCCTTACAGTCAGCAGTATTGGCAATGGGTAAGATTCTACTGGTAGAAAACCCGAATTTAGGAGTATAATATACAGTGCATCAGCTGGAATAAGAATATTCTATGATTAAATGTTTTTCCACAGGCAATGATTAAGAAATTATGCCAACAATTGTCAGTATTAAGCTCAAACAAAAATTTGATGAAGTATAATTTAATTATAAACTCGCTCCCATATGTTCTTTTTCGTGTTTAAGAATCCTTAAATTCAAAGGTAGACAACGCAATAATATTTCATTTGACATGAGATAACAGCAACAGGGAACAGAAAAGAAAGAAGAAAGCCATTTACCTCTAGAGTTTCAAATGACCTCTTGAGGTACTCGACCTCAGACTCAAAATTGGTTATGTATAGCATCGCATCCACTCTCTTGAATGCAAAAGGGACATCAAGCACAGCCTTAAGGAATTTTTCAGCATGACCAAGCTTGACTGGTGAATCATCTTTATGTTCCTTTAGTTTGCGCTCTTCTTCTTTGCTAGGAGCCATCTTCAACAAACTTTCTAAAAGTTCAGTTCCAAGTGTCTCAGTGTTGCCTGCAAATGGGACTTATTTTAGTTGCAGGGTCGATATTCAAAAAGTCAACTCATCGTGACAATCATAAATGCATCTATTACAAGGACTCTTCAAAACTCGACTTCTTCCGTCGGAATATAAATTTAGATAGAAAGACAGATCTGATAAAGCTTCATTTATTTAGGAGATGATGCCATGTCAGGAAAATGTATTGGTTTGTGACAGTGCCATGCTACCAATAGTTTATAAACCTCTAGCACTTGCTACATTAAGATACTAGATAGTGACAGCAATTTAAATATAGCAGTTGAATTTAAGTATGATAATTAAACAGGGCAGCGTCATGATGGACTGATTCACCTGATATCTCTACAAAAAAAGTAGTCAAACCAATCATATTAACTGCACGATGGTGCAAATTAAGATAAGCCCAAAAAGAAGAAAAGCCTAGAGCATTATGAATTAAAGGCTATTTTCAGGCACACCCAAGAAGTTTGAGAAAATATGATGCAATTCTAGATAGAACCCAACACATCGAATGAACCAACACGGAACACTAAATTGGGACAAGGAACATTAGTCCAAATGGTAAACGAATGTATACCTTCTAAAAGGGCTTCGCAAACTTCCTCAATTGTCACATTAAGTGCTCTAAGCAAAATTGCTATGTTCTGTGCCTTTTTAGGATCAAGGACTCGATTATCTTGGTTTGGTGATGGAATAACTGAGCGTGGAGTAGTCTGATTTGGCTTTGGGTTAGGAGTGTTTACAACAAATAAACTTTCCATCATCTCCTCGTTCAATCTGCAAAACAACCAATTCCAGCAATTTAAGCAGGAGATATGGGTACCATCAATAGAAATATAGTATTACAAAATTCAGCAGTACTTGTAGAGAATTCGTTATCTTACTTAAAGGAGCTTGACCTCAACTGATCCCAAACCATTTCACGATCAGAGCTAGCTCTAACTTTATCCCAATGCAAAGGCTTTAGCTTTGGCTTGGGAGTCTCATCGGCATTCTCAGTTGTTGTAGAACTCTCTGGCAATTCCATGGGAGATACCGTAGATGTACCCTGTAACACAAAAGGCCTTGAAGGCGGTATAAGTAGAGGGGGCTTTGTTATGGGCTGGACTGTCGATGTTGATACAACTGGAAGGTCCCATTGTCTCCGTTGTCGAGGTGGTTGTGCTGGTGGTGAGTTTCTTTGTTGTTGCTGTGGTGGCGGCGGCGGAGGAGGAGGTGGCGGCGGTGTAACTGAAATAGGCTGCTGTAAAACAGTGCCAATTCTCTTATTTAGACCAGACGCACTTGTAATTGGTGATGAATCTGGGCTCCTTTCAAAATCCCTACTTGGGGATGAAGAAGCTGAAGAAACTGAGCGCTGGTCTGTCGGTATATACGTAACTGGAAGGTCCCATTGTTTCCTTTGTCGCGGTGGTGAGTTTCTTTGTAGTTCGTGTGGCGGTGGAGGAGGAGGAGATGGTTGTGTAACAGAATCAGGCTGCTGCAAAACACTGCTAATTCTAGCATTTAGACCAGAAACACTAGGTATTGGTGATGAATCAGGACTCCTTTCAAAAATTCTACTTGGTGATGAAGAAGCTGATGGAACTGAAGAAGACCTCTTACTCTTATCAGAAACATTTGAAATTCCAGGATACACAAGAGGGTTCTTGTCCAATCCTCTTCCAGGTGAAGTGGAAGCTGAAGATAACAATGGAGAACTCACATTTTGATTCATATCATGTGATATTCTAGGAGATGGAATCCCTTCCAAGACTCTATCTAGTGATGTAGAAGCAGAAGACAGATACGGTGACCTTACATCTTGATCCAACAAAGCATTTGATGTTCTAGGAGAAGCAATTTGGATTTTCTCCAAACTTCCGTCAGGTGAAGTAGAAACAGAAGATATTGAAGAGAAGTGTCTATTTTGATCCACAACTTTGAATATCTTGGCAGGTGACAGCGATGGAGACCGCACATTTCTATCCAAATCATTTAATATTTGTGGGGATGAACCTGAACTTTTCTTCAAACTCCTATTGGGCGATGAAGAAGCCGATGAAGATTGCACATTTCGCTCCAAATTAAACGATGTTCTTGGCGATTCATCTGGAGATGAAGCAAAGGAAGAAAAGGATGGTGATTTTCTCTCGTTATGGAGAGGTACTGGTGGCGGAGCTGGTGCTACGGGTGGAGGAGGAGGAGGTGCATGAGCAACCTGAGCAATACCAGATTCCGGCGACTTTGGCCTTGGACTCAAACTTCCCGGCGGAGAAATACTGAGAGAGTGAGACCGAGCAGGAGAGCCCGAAGTAGAAGACGAGTAAGAGCTGGAGCCAGTGCTTCTCGCATCAAAATCCTCAGTACCCATTGCAGCAAACACTCTTCTAGACCCTGATTCAGTCCCATTGGAGCTTTCTCTACCGCCCAAAGATCCTCTCGGCGAGTAAAACACCTCTTCATCATCAGCAGTAGACTCCAAATCACCATTTCCAAAATTCTGCCTCGAATTCTGCCTGTTAAGTGGTGGCAGTGGCAGCAGTTCCGGCGAATCCAGTTTCCGAGGATCCGAACCCACAACGGCATTCTCTTGAAGATCAGAATTTTCATCTATATTGCACGAATTAACCACAGTGCCCAAATACAGAAACTCAGAGCTGGTAGAAGTGGCTCTTGTTCTTAGCTTATGGCTAGTAACATTTCTTGCTTCCACATTTGCTGGGTTTAATCTGCTGCTATTCTCCGATCTGTAGGTCTTCTCATCGGAAAAGCCACCGTCTCTCCGGCGCCGGCCATAGTAAAAGACGATTAGACCCAATACAGCAATGGCGGAAACAACCGCGGAGATTGCAACAGCGAGAAGTTTCTGAGATTTGGGTTTAGGAGCCGGAGACTGCGGGAGAATGAGAGAGGAGATATTAGCCGGAAAAGAAGCGAAACTAGCCGGAGAAGGAGGAGGCGGAGGAGGAGAAGGAAAAGAAGGGAAAAATGGAGATTGATTAGGAGTGGTAGTAGCAAAAGGGATTTTAGGAGGAGTTGAAGAAGTAGGAGGAGTTGACGGAGATGGAGGAGAAGGAGAAGGCGGTTGAGAAGGAGGAATGTTGTCTAACGGAAAAAATGGTTGGTGTAGAATTCTCCGATTATTAGCGGCGGAGATTAAACAGCAAGGGGAGGAGGAAAAGAGCAGGAATATGAAGAAGAAGAAGGAGGAGGAGAAAGAAGAAGAAGAGGGCATTGCTGGTGCAGAGGAAGAATGGAAATGGGAATAATTTTCCGGGAAAAGGGAAGAGAAAAAGAAAATGGGAAAGGGATGAAAGAAAGTGAGAGAGAGAGCAGAGAAGGGGTGCATCCAGCTAAGATTCTGCTGGGGGGTAGTGTCTATGTTTGTTGGGCACTAGTTACTCTGTGATAATTAGACTCAAGTCAAGCTTTCGCTTTGAAATTTTTTTTTTCCTTTCTGAGATTTTCCTATTTAACTTTTTCATTTTTTAGCATTTGGAGCCAATATTCTATTTTGCATCAATTTTTGGCCTTTTGGCTTTGAAATGGAATTTACGTTTTTAAAAAAAAAAAATTTACTTTATGTAAATAATAATGATCATTCATTCAATAAATTTAATTTATTATAAATCAATAATTAAAATTATTAAATTAAAAAATAATATTTTTATTCATAATCTAACTATTAAAATTACATGTGTACAATAAATTAAATTTACCTAACTATTGTCCTAAATAAACCCTTACTAAAGTGTTAATATTATTTTCTAGAACACACACGTTATTAGTAAAATTAATTTTAATATATTAAAAAATTTTATATTTGAATATGTATATATATATTTCACATAAATAATGTTAATCCACAGTTTTATAAGACTAAAAGTATATTTGAGGTCGAGTTAATATTTATAATAAAATAAGGAATTATATAATTATTAAAAATAAAATAACTCCTAAAGTGAAATTTTAGAAGGCAATATTTAGTAAATAAAAAAATGATTAATTAGTTTGCAGTTAGCTATTGGCGACCAGCTATTAGCAACCGGTGATAACTAAATCTATTATCTAACTTTGAAGTTCGAAAAAATTGACTCGAATTTGAATTCGATTTAAAAAAATGTGTATGATCCAATCCGAAAAATTTAGGATCATTCGATCCGAAACTGATCCAATGGATTGGATCACAAGACAACTCAAAATGATCCGAATTTTTAAAAAATATATTTTTATTTATTTTAATTATTAAGATTAAATCAATTTAAAAAAATAAATCTATTAATTTTAATTTTTCTATACATAAAGTAGATTTAAATATTGAGATGGTTCAAACAAGATAAAAAAATTGACACATAGACCAAACTAAGTCAGCCACTAGATATTGAAAATTTAACAAAAAAAATAAAAATGATATTAT